>CABHPH010015705.1:0-23297 GCA_902168325.1 Peromyscus nudipes | reverse complement strand
TATATATATATATATATATTATTTCCAGTAATGTGCAGCATGGAGCTGAAGGAGTGAGGATGTGTGTCAGGAGGCCCCTATGTCATCTGCTTTGGATTTCCTTAGGTGAGACATAGAAGAGTTCTCAGATACTGGATGACTATTTCAGGGTTTGTCTTTTGCTTATTTTTTATTTTTTGATATTAAAAATAAAGTGACCCTAAATTTAGGACATTACTATGTAGAATCATCTTTATTAATATAGTCTCCATTGCTGTCATTATGTTCAGACAATTCACAAAAGAGTAGGTCAGGTCTAATGCCCAGTTTTGGATAATTCCTGTAGTAGAAATGTCCTCACAGTGGCCAATTTTAAACAGTCACATATCCCTGGGCGCAGAGCTGGAAGACACTCATGATAGTCTGCTTGTGTATGCTTTTACACCACGCAGAAAGAGTAGGTATCTGTAATCCTAAGACCTTAGGCAACAGTGATGTATACTAGGGCAATAAAGAAGTTGTGGGAATTGGATAATTACTCTTGTTTATAATATAACTTATTTATAAACATACATAGATTTTTCCCTTTTCTTAAGAACAGATTCTTCTCTCACATAATATATCCTGATTGTGTTTCCCCTTTCCTCTACTCCCAGTTTCTTTCTACCTCCCCTTGCACCTGGATCCACTCCCCTTCTGTCTCTCATTAGAGAAGAACAGGTTTCTAAGAGATAGTAATAAAATACAACAAAATAAAATATAACAAGATAAAGCAAAAACCATCACATTGAAGTTAGCCAAGACAAACCAACAGAAGGAAAAGAGCCCAAGAGAGCATAGTTTGTTTGTGTTGTTTTAAGTAATTGATGTATTGAAACATATAGCTCAAAAAAAGTCTGAAAATTTAAATATCTTTATTCACCAACTGGAATGAGTTGACTATCAAGCGTGCTGTGTGCAGAATGGTTTTTAAGAAGCAGAAATAAAAACAACATAAAGCTGAAGCTTCTGGTAATAGCCTGGGTTAAAGATGAGTGTGGACAGTTAGAAATCAAGAAACAAGGCATAAGATATCATTGCATTTGGAATCAGCTCCGGACAAAAGAGGAGATACATACGGAGATCAGCTTGACTGTATTAGCTTCCTCACAGTTATCTGAATTAAGCTCATTTTAATTTTTGTCAGTTTTGGTCCACATATATAATTACATGTCTGTCACTTTTAAGTAATGCAAATAAATATCAAACAGGGGATCTTATTGAACAACATTAATCTCATAGCACAATTAACACATTTTTACAACTGATGCTGAAAGATTCCCAATTCAAGCAGCACACAGAAGTTTGGTAAAACTTAGAGGTGTAGTCTGTTCTCAAACAGCTTCATAGTCCAGATAATACTTCTTTGCTTTGAAGTACACATTGATGTTAGCCAGTCAATAGTTTAGTATATTAAAAAGCATATGTAAATAATAGCTTGCTGAAAATGGTATAGCACACTTATAAATTTGGTGAACGTACATAAGGTAGATAAATATCACATTTGTTTAAAGAACATATACATCCTCATGACGTGTAGTTTGGTTTCACATAGTCAGATCTTTATTTCCAACTGTAATGTATATTTTAACATGTGGATTCATAATTTAGGACTCGTGCAATGAATGGGACTTTTCACATCAATATGTCATCACATACAGAGACAAATGTTCACAAAATCGTCATTTAAAGAACAATTTAATTACTGGTCAATTCTTCAGGCTGCCTCTTGTCACAGTGTTAGGAATGTAGCCCATGTCTTTTTGATAATTAAAGGAATTATGAACATCTGTTGATGTTCTCTGAACATGCCTCACTGTCTCTCTGTGGATGTTAGAAAATTTCGATAAATGGTGATTAGATTAGTCCATAAATTACAGTTCAAGTTAGAAACATTATCACTAATTGTTTTCATTATTGCTCTTGAGATGAGTCAGCTTATTTTCTCCCAATTTGTGATTAAGCCGAAGTTCAGGATTGATTCCTTCTGTTTGGTCTAC
This sequence comes from Peromyscus nudipes, assembly GCA_902168325.1. NCBI lineage: Eukaryota > Metazoa > Chordata > Mammalia > Rodentia > Cricetidae > Peromyscus > Peromyscus nudipes. Next base: position 21,279 of record CABHPH010015705.1, on the reverse strand, counting down.
ATTCTTTCAAAATTAAGATCTAAATTGACTCCCCAGTTACATTGCTGTTTTCACACTACTGGTCCCTTACTGAATGTCTAAAACTTATGAAAGTCACACACAGCAGATCAATGTGTTTTTCCTTTACACTCTAAATAAAGATGAAAGTTTGCAACAAGTAACTGATGGCTTCCCAGAGTGGATTTAGAGTTCGTTGCTTCTTTATCTTACCATATCAAATGCATGCTAAGGTCAGCTGACAATAAGTAAATTTGGTGTTCATGCTTTATAAGCAGGTAACAGAACCTAGAGCTGTACATCCAGGAGACCTCACTTGCAGCTGTGAGCACATGACCAACTAATCACAGGCATAACTCTAGTAAGTCCCAGTCCCAATTTCTCATCGATAAAATAAGGAAGTCATCTTGACTTAAGTTTTCTTATACTTAAAAAAAAAATCCAAGTTTATGAGTTTCTTGTTGCTGTAATAAAAATTTCCCCCCAAAAGCCACTTAAAGAAGGAAGAAATGGTTATAGGAACATTCCATCATGGTGGGGAAGTCGTGGAGGCAGAAGGAGGGAAAAAGAAGCTGGTCACCTGTCCACAGTCCAGAAATCAAGAGCAACAAACCATCCACTGCTCAGGTCTCTCTTTCTTGTTTCTTCAGTCTAGGACCCCAATTAATGGAATGACATGGTACATAGTTAAGGTCTGTGTTCCCACCTCAGCATAATCTAGCTAATCTCTCACAGGCATTATCTAGGTCTTTTTCAAGTAATTCTAGACCCTTTTGAGTTGGCAATACTAACCATCAAACCAATAGCTTTATCATGTTATCTTTATTGTTTCATTTGTTAATGTTTCTTTATTTGTTTTATAGTATTGTGGTCTGAGTCCAAGTCCATGACAGACAAATATACTCTCCCACTGAGTCATATCCTCGGCTCTTTACCCATTATTTTTGAGACAGATGCTCCAAGTTTGATTTTTTCCTTCTCTGACCACAACCATTTCTTTCTACTTTTCTGATGTCCTACTTCATGTGCCTATTCTATGTCTTCATCATAATCTCTAGTTATTATCTAGTTGGCTTTCCATTACTGTGACGAAACACCTAAGAAGTACAAATTAAGAGAGGAAATGTAGATGTATCCAACTGTCTTATTAAATAAGAAACACAGAGCCAATGTAAAGATAAAAGCCCAAGAGGTCAGAGCTAAGAGCCTTACCACTTTCCGCCAGCTAGCCTCTCCCGCCAAGAGACCTCTCTGAAAAGGGACTACTTCCTGTGCGTTCCCCTTTAAATAGAGTTCTGTTCTGCCTTCTCATTGGTCGTAAACCCAACTACCTGACTGCCTCGTCACTGCCTGTTTGTACAGACACACATTGGAGCGTGTGTCTCCAATGCCGGCAGTATCCTTGAACACAGAGATCTACCTAGTTCTGCTTACCAAGTGCTGGGATTAAAGGCGTGCACCACCACCGCCCTGGCTTTCCCTATGGCTTGCTAATAGCTCTGACCCCTAGGCAACTTTATTTATTAACATACAAATAAAATCACATTTCAGTACAAATAGAATACCACTATAAGGAAACATTTATTTCATCACATAGTTCCGATGATTGAGTCCGTAGTCATTTGGCCAGGTTGTTTTTCAGCTGTGGCATGGTAGCACATCACAGAGAAATACACAGTGGAGGAAAACTGCTCCCTTCGCTGTTGCCGGGAAGCAAAGACAAAGAGAAAAATAATTAGCAAAGAATGTACTTTGAATAGTGTGTCTCAGTGACCTACTTCCTCCAAGAAGCCCAGCTCCTCACTGTCCTACCATTTCCAGATCGTCTCTTAAGCTATGAAGCGATCAATGAATTAATCCACTGACAAAGTCAGAGCCTTCATGATCAACGTATTTCTCAAAGACTCTACCTCTCAACACTGCTGCCCTGAGGATAAAGACCTTTCCACGTGAGCTTCAGGGAGACACTTCCGTTCTAAATCATAATGGCTCCCTGTGTTCACAGGCCTTCATTTTGCTCTCTTTCCCCGTTGTTTCTTTCAAAATTGGTGACACATGGTCAGACATCACAAAAATTCATCAGACGCCTATGGTCCATTGAGTCATCAGAGTGCCAGTCTCTTGCTCTAAGGATTCTCACAAGTAGTTCTATTTTCCTTCCAAGCAGTCAAAGGTTATCAAAGAAAGTGGAGCAAACATCTATTTACCAGTCATACTGTCTTTTGGCAGCTGGGCCCTTCTGCCTATTTGGCAATCCTTTTACCAGTATATATTGACTAAACATCAAAACTCTGAAAAATCCATTTGGGGAGTCACAAAAGTTAAAGGGGTACATTATAAGTTCACAGAGATAAGGGGTAAACAAAAGGGTCCCTGGATCAGGATGGTCTGGGACATGAAGGACAGGCATGGTCTAAGACAGTTAGGTCAGAGGGGAGTCCACAACAGCCTGGTTGGCAGGGTGGTGCTGCTATTTGCTCAGATTCTGATGTCTGAGCCCAGAGCTGACAAAGATAAATTCTGCTGTGGTTGAACAAAAAGGCTCTCCTCATCATCAGCCAATAAATATCCCATATTCTGAACAGGCTCCCAATTGACTTCTTGGTACAATTTGAGTTGATGGTCTGCACAGCTGTGTAGAAATGAGGGTTTGGGTTACATCACAGACAACCTCTCTGACTATAATTGCCCCATTACAGGAGTGATCAACTGAGACGTCATTGCCAAAAGTCCCTCACTGTGAACTCCCTGAGACAGGATACAGACTGTTTTTGATGGAAGGCCAATTGCTCAGGGATTTACTGCTGTTAGCAGTTCTCTTGAAGGCAACGAGGCTTGCTTTCAAGGCACAATGAAGAAACCATCTGTTAGCTCAGACCTTTGCCTGAGTGCAAGCTTCGCAGTCCCCAAGGGCTCTGTTGATGTTGTTGTTATTGTTATTCTTCATTATTTATTGATCACCCAAAATACATAATGTACTGAGAAATGATGGTGTGCATGAAAAATAGGGTTTATGTGCAGTGAAAAATACTCAGTAAGATACACCATACCCAATGTGTAGGATAATAGTGCATTCTACCTGATAATAGACAAATCGCATTATGTAGAGGCAGCAGTATTATTTGTTTATTTGTTTGTTTTCCTTTTAGGTAGTGAAGTTTAGAAGAAAAAAATAGAAACACTTGAACTACTTTAAGATACTATCTTAGAATCTTTGCCCAACTCATCAAATGTGTGATAATCTTACAAAATGTGCTTCATCTATATAAGTTTTCATTGCCTGCAGGCTCTTAATTCCTTCCCTTTCCTTCCATTCATCCCCTTCATTTACCTAAGAAATATTTATGAACATGTATTGTGTGTCAGACATCATAGAATCAAAAATTAATGAACGACTGTCATTATCTCAAATGCTTATCTTTTTTTAAAAGAAGTCAAAGCAATTTACCACAGCACCTTTTCCTCTTGGTAGAAAAAATATAGATATTGCCCTTCAGATTAATAACCTCACAATTAGTGTTGTGGTTAAGATCTTTAATAGCACAATTATAAGAATATGTATAATTTATTATGGATGACATTAGAGGAATTTTTAATCATATGTGATGATATTTATAATATCCTAAGCCCAGTTTTGAAATAAAGCATGTGGAAGAACTATCTTTATTTTATTGATATAGGTTTTTCCTGCTAAATGTTTTGATTTTTTTAATTATTTTTGTGTAGTTCTAACCTTTTTCTTTAACCATACCTAATTGTAACTTTCTCATAATGCTAGCTCTAAGATTCACCAATACATGAAAGTTTATAAATTAATCATCAAATAATATAAAACTAAACATATTTATAATATCAAGTGCTAAAAAATAAAATGAATAGTGGTTTCATCTGATTTCTATGATGGAAATGGCTACTAATAGGCTGTATTTTAAATGGAGAGTCCTGTTTTGAAATGTATGTGAAAAGTTTTATAATTCTGCATCTGTGGCACTAGAAATTCTCAATAGTTGGGATAATGTATTGATGTTTGTTTTCTGTGACCTTTGTAAACATCAATGTCTTTACAGAGGATCAATATTTTCTTTTGAATAGAGTGAGTTCAATGAAGAGAACACTGGAAGAAGACATGATCTATCTTTATTCAGCTGTCCATACATATCATTTTCTAGTGGACTCTTTTTTTCCCCAGGTATAAAAATATTCACCAAAGAATATATCACCACAGAGTTCATCCAATTGGCTAGAATTGATTGAATTTATATATTATCTAAGGGACAGATTGAATACAAGCATGGAAGGTGCTTTAACCTATGGCAATATTTCTTGAATAAGCATAAAAGACAGGTAAGGCTATCTTTGAAAATCTTTTACATAATTTTAGAAAAATTCTTCATTATTATAAGTCTAAGGACTAACATTATATTATATTATATTCCAACAATTAAGATTACGTGAGTACAGTATGCATTAATTAATTGTACTGCTGATTATGAACTCTACTGAAAAAAATTAACTTTACAAATTTCTTATGCACATTGATCTAGAGATATAAATCAGTACTTAGTGTTTACAAGCATTATTGTCATTTCTGCCCGGTGAGTCACAAAATATCCACCTTTAATGTAAGATAGACCTACAAGTCTTCATTTGTCTTCAAGCAACAAATATTTATTAAATTTATAACAACTGTAATCCATGATACAAAGTTCAAGACAGGGTTTCTCTGTGTAACTTTGGAGCCTGTCCTGGAACGCACTCTGTAGCACAGGTTGGCCTTAAACTCACAGAGATCGGCCTGTCTCTGACTCCCGAGTGCTGGGATTAAAGGCATGTGCTACCACCACCTGGCCAAAGTTCTTATTTAAGAATAAAAAATATTCTCTGAACCTCTTTTCCTAGTATTAACATCAGTGAAGACATCACCATGAAGGGAAGTCAAATGCTTTAACATTTTTCTATGACATCACATCATCTGCAGATGCCTCGGGCCATATTCTTAGCAGCTCTGGGATGCATTCATCCCACACATCAGAAAAGGTGTCTCTAGACCATACAATATCTTTGTGAGGTGTGATCACTGTGAAGAAATATGGACTAGACTTCACCTCCTTATAAAGCTGTCGTTGGATACTGTCACATCACACACAGCCCCCTACCCCTGTAATTCTTGCCATCTTTAAGTATGGTTTTATATCACAACTAGTCAGAAGATAAAATTAGGTTTGCTACTGGAGGAGAAATAGTCAGAGATGCACATACTGTATGGGACCTTAGCTTCTAGGATGTGTATCAGTGGTCCTCAACCTCTGAAATTCAGGCCTTATCTAATCCCCACCCCTTCCTTTCAGCGTTAGCTAGACAGAGTCTCTGTTCTAGCAAATATTCATAGAATATAGCTTAAGTGATGGACTGTTTCTAAAATGAGGTTTATTTTTAAAAAGTAGTATTTTTCCTATCTGTCTATATTTCTGTCTCATTTTTCTCCATCTTTCCTTCCTCCTTCCTTCCATCTCCATTCTCTCTGGTAGTACAAGCTGCCATACCCTAAATAAAAGCCCATGTAGCAAAGAACCCAGACCTGCTTAGAGCCAAGTGTATGAACCCGGAGTGGGTAGCCTCTCTTTCAACATTCCAAAGCCCTGGCCTATTATTTGTTGATGTCATGTGACTCCTTGATGCAAAGACACTGAGCTAAGCCATGCCTAAAATCCTGAGCCACAGGGTCTAGATGATAGCATGTATTTATTGTTTTGAAGCACTGAATTTGAGAGTATTAAAATAGCTTTAAAATTCTCATTAAGTTTATTCTATTAATATTAAGTGCACGTTTTGGGGGAAGGATATGTCTCCTGTGTGCTTTTGTCTAAACAATGATTCAAGAACCCAGATTTTTTCTATTTCATTAGAGGGCCATCCTTCAGGTCATAGGAATCATTCCCATTTGTCCAATTGTGGACAGAGAACTCCAACATTTGGGAACTGAAAAAGGATGAGATGAGGTGTGGGCATAAATGAGCATCGTATCTTGACAAACAGTACTGTAAAGAAGAGTACTGGGAAATGTTATCTGGATGTATACCCGAAGAGCAATAGGACATGACTGGCCAATCTCTGCCAAAGGGAGCAGTGAGTGAGTGGGTGAGGATGGACGAGGGTTAGACAGAGAGAGAGAGGTGGCAGGATTCCAGGCAGAGGGAACAACTCCCTGGCAACATAGAAGTGGTTAACATACAGAGCACTGAGAGAAGCCGAAGAGCAACCCTGACCAGATAATCCAGTCCCTCATCCTTTTCTCTATGAAACAAACAAAGAAGGACGTTTGAAAAAAAAAAACAACAGGAAGCCACTTACGAGGAAACAGAAATTATATATCTTTTAGAAAACTAATTATGCAAAACACTAGCAAATTGCAAGATCCAGAAGGGTCAATGCCAATTACTCAAGTCAAGTTCAAACAAAATATCAAGACTATCTCAAGCACAAAAACAGTAGTCATAGCCCTGCATGCGCTACTTGACTGTGTTTCAGGGAAGAACTGGTTCCTGAAGATAACACTGAAGGATCCTTTCAAAGAATTCTACTTAAAATAAAAAGAAAAATCTCATTTCCAATAATGAAAAGGACATTCACTAACATGTCATTTAGCTGTGAAATCATTGCCAATATTCTCCTTTGCAAACATATTTGTCGTGTTTATATCTTGGTATAAGGGACATTAATGTGTCATCGAACAGAAGTTAAGTTTGACATGAAGTCTTCTGAGAGAGTAAAAGGACTGGCATGACATAGGGATGTAGGCTGCTTTTTCATTGCCATTCTGAAGTTTAGGACTGCTTCTTCTTAGTTTTTCTGGTGGGAAGGGGAGGAGCTAAGTCAAGAACATTCCTTTATGTCTGAGTATTTATGTAACAAAAATAGTTATGAAACTATAAAGACCACAAATGTCTTTTACATAACTGAAGATGATTAAACACATGTTAAGAGATCTAGAATCTTTCATCTTAGTGATTGCAAGTGATAAGCTTAGGATTCACTGTTATTTCAAAAGCTGTCCTTGATATATGGGGAGTAGAATTTGTGATTTTGATGAAATACAGTATTTACCAAACCCATGACTGGGGATATGAGTCAATGAGTCAAGTGTTTGATTTTCAAGCATGAATTTGGATCCCCAGCACCCACAAAAAATATTCAAACAGAGATGCACATTTCTGTTATGCTAGCATGGGGAAATGGATGGAGAGAGATATATTGGTATATTGGCCAGGCAGCCTTGCTGAATTGATGAGCTCCAGATTCAATGAGAGAGCTTATCTCACAAAATTAGATCAAGACTGATTGAGGAAGACACCCCAAATTAACCTTTGGCCTTTAAATGACTGTACCCATATGGATCTACTTATACATTCAAAACACATACAAAATACATGTCAATAGACACACATACACACACACACACACACACACACACACACACACGAAAATAAAAACCAGTCAATCTTTTGGGAATTACATATATTCATTTAGGGAAGTGACTTGCATAACAGAGAATTTGTGTGAATGTCAGAAAAAGCCAGTAACAGTCAAACGTTTTTGTGAGAGTCATGGCTCTCTTTCCACCATATGGGTACCAGAGATGGAACACATCGTGGTGAGTCTTGGCTAAGTGGGAGCTAGATGGATCAATTCGACTTCTGTAAAGAGCAACTAGAGACAGCATAGAATTGGATGTCTATACATTTTAAAATCTATGCAATTATTAATACAAGATACCTCCCATCCCTTTCTTAATGCCAAACTGCACATAGTTGGAGACTTTATACATACTGGGTGCACTGGAGATATTGCATGTGTGTGCACACACACAGATGTATGTATACACAGACACACAGAGAGATGCACATACACACACACACACACACACACACAAAGAGAGAGAGAGAGAGAGAGAGAGAGAGAGAGAGTCTGATGATAAGATTTGTCAGTTCACAGCAAATTGTAAATGAGGGACATTGCTACATGCGAGGAATTCATCTGAGAGTAAGGAAAAAAAATACCTAAAACCTGCAGTGGTTAAAAAATTAATTCTAAGAGATCACTACTCTGAACTCATTTTGTGTTAAATCAGACAGGTCTGTGTGCATTGAGTAGTCCCTGAGGGCATCATCATATTACTGCAAAATGCAGTCGCTGATGTTCATAGAGATAACCCCAGGGCATCAGGGAAAGGTTAAATTATGTTCTGTGTTCTCTACTTAAGGAGACTGGGACATGTCCTTGCACCTTAAGAAGACTGCTTTTATAGGTGATTAAAATGAAAGAATGGTTGTGCTTAAAGAAGCTTGTCTTCAATCACTTTAAAAAAAAAGTTTTTGTTCTATTATTATTTAGAATACTATTCTCCACTGATGCTAGATAACTGTGGCTTTGTCTTTTTAATCTTTTTAACATGCTAACTTCATTTATTATGCTTGGGTATAGATACCTCAAGCCTTTGATTTCATGCTCTCAATTAGATTGGAGGAGAGGTAAGGCTATCTTTGTTTACTTTATCTTTCATTTTTAACTTCTTAGCAAAATGAGAGAGCTGCTTTTACAGGTAATCATCTCAGCATCTAGCATAATAGTCTAGAAATAAATACTTAAGCGTACATAGATAGGAATCTTTGGAGATGCCTCTATGGATAAAGCACCTGCTATGCAAGCTTGAGGACCTAAGTTTGAATCCTATGTACAGTAACATGTGTAGGCACAGACCTGTAATCTCAGTACTGGGAGGTCAAAGAAAGGTTGAACTTACAGGGTTCTCTGATCAGGCAGTCTACCCAAATTGGTAAACTCCATGTTCAGTGATCAGATTCTGTCTCAAAAAATAAAGTGGGGAGTGATAGAGTTAGTTGACCTCTGGTCTTTACATATAGGCTTACATGTGCTCACGCACCCACATGTACACATTCATACTCACATAGAGATCATACACTCAACAACAACAGAAAAAGGAAAACATACAGATAGCTTAACAGAGCCAGTGAATAATGTAGATTGTGATTAGTAGTGTATTCAGTCTAAGCACTTCTGGTTATTGAACTGTGATGGAGACCATTTTACTCCTGTCTTGGGATGGCAGAAGCTGATTCTTGATTATGGAGCGCTCATGTGTAGTGAAAGCACATTCCTCTTTTTCTCAGTTGGGTGGCAAGGTGAGAAGAGAGAACAGGTTAAAGAAGATAGAACTGGAATATAGCACAATGCCAGGAGGGGAAAAGGGAGAAACTGTGATAAGACCACGCTGGCTTCTTCCACTGAATTCCAACTGAGAATTCAGGGCCTGGTGGCCAGGAAGGAATTCTACCTCTTTGAGTTATGGTCAGTCAGAGCTGTCACTGATGTCATATCCAGTTCCTGGGCGATCCTCCTCCATACACTATGTTTAAAATTAAATGGCAAAATGATCTGTGTTAATGGGGGCCCAAAGCACTGTCAGTACATGAGAAAGAAAGTCATACTTATGGTAATTCAGTTTCAATACATTGGTCATGCAAAGAGAGTGGCTGACAGCAGGTTATCAAAGCAATTTCCAAGTGGGCTACTAAAGATGGACATTCTGACTGCACATGAACAAAAGAAATGCTTCAAGGACACAGTGGACACACATTCTAATAATGTGGAAAATCTGGCATTAATTCAAATGCCATGCAGCATAGTACAGTCAACAGCGAGTAGATGCGAACTGAGTACTAAAAACAGAGAAGAGCATGACACTTGATAGCAAGGAGCTGGCAACAGGTCTTTAAGTTGACGAGGATCTTCAGAAGGCATATACCACAATACATGCGCTTGAATCCAAAGGGAGCTTTGTACTGCATTACAAGAATTGCCATATTTAAAAGAAAATAATAGTTTGATGCTGAGTTTATAGATTTTTACTTAGAAAGATTCTATCTCTAGAACACTGTTTTTGTTTCTTAAAGGTTTATTTTGTGTGTCTAAGATTGTATGTCTAGAACTGGGTACTGAATGTGCTTGAAAACGGGAAAAATCAGGATTGTGCTCATGTGGCGCTTCCATTTGAATTCTTCAATAATTCAATAGACTTTCTGTTCTGACTGCAAAAATGCAGCAATGTTGCTCTTCTATCTATGCAAATGTTTTCCATCATTTCCCAGCATTTTCTTTCAGAGAGTTTTAATTATGGATTATAACCACACATTACCATTTATATTCATTCATAAGAACATAAATTTCCCATTTCTGTGTTTCAAAAAGTCAAGCTCTAACAGAAGTGAGACCGTTTATAGAAGAAAATATACTATTTTCTAACCGAGAGAATATCTAGCATCAATTCTCCATAATCCCTGTGCTGAGGCTATAATATACTTTACACTGACAATCACTTTCAGAGTTTGGTTTACAATATGAATGTTACACAGTAATCTTAATGGAGAATCCACTTTGGGAGGTACCAAGTTCGATTTTACTATCATTGATTTTATCAACTTAATTGGATTGAGAGGCGTCTAGATGATTAGTTAGGCATACCTCTGAGGATGTCTATGAGGGAATTTCCAGAGGCAATTGGATCATAGCCAATTTTGCTCATCCCATAATAGATAATATAATGGAAGAGTCAAAAGTTGGCAAAAGGTAGGCGGTTGGACCTAGTTGGAAGAAGTAGTCCCTTGACAGGTATCCTTGGGAATATAACTTATTGCTTGCCTCTTTGTGAATTCCTTTATCTGTTCTGTCCACTGTGATGTGAACTCTTTTGCTTGACTTCAGCCTTGTCACTGAGATGGAATGATAGTTATGAAACTCTGAGCCTAAATAAATAAAACTTCCCCTAAACAATTTCTTTTGGATATTTGATCACTGCAATAATACATTTATCAGTGTACCTTGTGACAAACTATTCAAAGTTTGTCTCACATAAGGAGAAGATTGTGGACTCAAAGCATTTCTTTATAAATGTATCACACGGGGAAAATAGAAGATTTCAACAATATCTCAGGTGCCAACTGAGTGTGACATGAATCTTGTATATGTTACCTAAGAATAGGCACAGCATTTAACAAACGCCTTGTTCAGTCACTTTTATATACATGGGAACTTAGCATGTTTGTAGATTTGTAGATGCTTAGAAAGCACAAATAACAAACATCATTTTCCCCATGAAAATTTTGTAGCATACCATAGATTCTATTTACAAAAAAAAGTTGCTTCTGATACAATCAGAATCCCTCACAGGGTATAAGGGGTGTAAGTGGATTCCAATCAAGCCAAGATTGTGCCTCTATGTCTCCACTAAAAGCTTCTGTTAGACCATTCTATTAATATAGATTCTACCAACAAAAAGACCTGGTTGGATGATTTTAATATAGATCTTATCCAGGTACTTGGGAGATGTTGTTTGCCACAAGGTTGGATGAATTCTAATGCTTGACTGTGAATTTATTTAATCTGTTTCACAGAATACAAAGGCCAATAAACTTACCTTCCTCCTTTATGCTTGATTTTTTTTCTTTTTCTCCTCCTTGGAGGAGCAATTCCTTTAACATACAAAGAAGTTAATTTTCAGAGGGTGCCACTGAAGCGATATGAAAGCCATTTAATAGAAGAGAGACAGTTGTTCAGTCAGGTTGAAAGAAGCCTGGATTCTTGCAATTGCATAAAGAACTGTGCATGGTACTATTTGTTAAAGTAAGTTGAATAGATAGTACTTAAATTACATATAAATGTGTGTTGTTTTGAACTGTTTATGTCGGTAAAGTAAATCGAATGGCACAAACATAATAATACGTTAACTGCTTGTATAACCAGTTGACTGTATTTATCGCTGGGGGAGCACAGCTCGTGTTATCTGCAACTCAACAGTAATTTTCATTCACAACCTCAAAATAGTTAACGCTAAAAGGAATCAACATGTACGACATTTCATTACATACCCACAGGCAATAGCTCTCTGTTAATGAACACAACTGCCAGCTTACTCTGTCCCAGGAATTTTTCTCTCCATAAATTAAATGCAGAGAAGTGTGAGATAAACTCTAAGAGCATACCCTGCCTGTTATTTCAGTAACTCTCTTATTTAAGGTTTTAATTCTTTTTTTAACTTTAGCTGTAATTTCTATCATTGAGAAGTATTATTACCTGCACTTGAATTTTACCATCTGTACCACTAGTTGAAGAAGTACCAAGAAGGCTAACTTCGATGATTTTGTGCTTTATCTTTGTCACATTATATAGGAAAAATTCTGTTCCTTTAAAGTCATCCTCTACAATGTTACCCAAAAAGATCAACTTGATGGAGACATGTTTGCATAGGGGAAAATACAGTATGATTTGCTTTATTAGCATTTAAAGTGACATATGCTTAGATGACTGGAATGTGTGATCTGTGAGAGGTGATGTCATGATCTAGTGAAGGCTGGAATGGATTCTGTCTTGATTATTCTTTATTCAGCTGTTGCTTCTGAAAATGTGCATTCAGTGTTATCACAATGTCACTATTTGCCAGACAATGTGCTAGTTGTTGAGCAAAAAATAAAAAATAAAAAGGAGGTAGGAGGAAAGGAAGGGAGAAGAGAGAAAAACGTACACAATCAGAGGGAGAGAAAGGCAGACAGAAAGAGGAGGGGAGAGGAGAGGAGAGGAGAGGAGAGGAGAGGAGAGGACCGAAGTCAAGGCCAGTAACTGATACCACAGAATTTGAAGTCAAGCAATAACTGGATTGGAGCCCAAATTCTTTGCAAATTGTAGAGATATAAAGAAGTCCCTTGATTGTTTTATGGGCTTTGAATTCCAAGGGTAAAATGGAATATTTTTAAAACTTATAATGTAGTTGAGATGTTTAAATGAGAAAGTTAACGCTAATATTTGACACCATGGTGTAGCCTCTATTCTCAAAATACTCCCAGTCTGATGACAGGGGAGCAGGTTGGACAAACATGGTTATGGTACAGTATATCTGCTGTCCTGAAAGTATGCCCCAGGTGCTCAGAACATGCATGAGGGATTCTTGAACCTAGACTGTTGGTTTTAAAGCTGTACAGAAAGCCCAGGGTAAAGGTCTCCCTTTTAAAAGTGTTATGAACATCCTCATTGCTTCAAGAATTTTTTAATAGCCATTCCCTATGCAGAACCATAAAGACCAAGACACAAAACTATATTCTGGTATGAATTTGAGATATTTTCCCTCAAATCCATTCAAACTCTTACACGCACAAAATATATCCTCGGGGATTTAAAGAGAAATAAGATTAATTTCTTTCAAGTTGTTTATACTCTACTGTTGTTTCTAGCAATGTGGACTCTGGCTCTTTTTGATACCCCACATAGTACACACCAGTTAGCTTGCTTGTGACAATTAATCTGGCCAGAGAGATAGAAATTTTCCTGGGTCAATTCATATGTTGTAAACTGCCTTGAGTCCCTGCCACTAAATAGGCAAGTCTGGATTTTTCCATGCCAGCTCCCTATTGATTCCTTCTAGGTACATTCGGAGGAGAGTATTCTCCACTCTCCAGGCCAAGAGTCCTCTGTACTAGCTTGCCTACCTACCTAATTCAGTGAGGTTGCACTATTGGTTATCCCAAAATGTATCTCCAGTCTTTCTCTTTTCGTTGCTTCTCCCCATCAGTAACTTCTGTCTCTGAGGTCTCCACTTCCCTCCAGGCTCCCTCTAAGGGAAATCCTATTTCTCACTTCCTTCCTACTACACTTCTAAAGAGCTTGGTGATTTCTGTATCCGTATCCCACTCTCTACCTTCAAATGAACTCAACCACCTTTGGTCCCTACAGCTCCATAAAATGCTCTTTTCAAGGTAAGGAATAATTTTTCACAATATTGATTTGGTTGTATTGTTTCCCAATCAGTTCAGACATTTTGAGAGACACAGGGGGGTGGTTTTATCAACTCCATGCTGACAAGAAGAATAATCAGGACTTATTTAAGGAAATAAGAAACAGGAAAGTGTGGTCCCTTCCTGATGCCCAGGTCTCAACTTTTCTACTTTCTTTCCTTTCTGACCTTCCTTCTGATGCAACGGGCTCTTTCTACGTTTCCATTTTTATGTTGTTTCTAAAAATGTCTTTCTCTTCAATTACTATGGTAGGAATTACTCTGATGAAGAAGCACAGAGGACAAGCTGAGGTAGTGTTTCCTCAAATTCCAGCATGGCATAGGAGAGACTCTCTAACCCTTCGTTGATTAAGTGAAAAGGTTTGTAATTCTATGACAACTTCCTTGGGAAAGATAGAAGGACTCAGAGCCCAAGGCTGAGCTACATGTCCTCTGTGGATCTTCACATGTGAAGATCATATAAGTCTATGATTCCCACATTCTAGATAAACATTTAAGTGGTTTATAATGAAAAACTTTTTCTAGTGGGATGTTGAGGTTGATGTCAGTACAAAAGGCATTTCAAGCCGGGCGGTGGTGGCGCACCCCTTTAATCCCAGTACTCAGGAGGCAGAGGCAGGCGAATCTCTGTGAGTTCTAGGGCAGCCTGGGCTACAGAGTGAGTTCCAGAAATAGCGCAAAGCTACACAGAGAAACCCTGTCTCAAAAAAAAAAAAAACAACAAAAAACAAAAAACAAAACAACAACAACAACAACAACAAGGCATTTCAAATTGGAGCTGCTCTATCTAAGGTTGGAGAATTACCTATGCTTTTAGTTTTAAATTCCTTCACTTTCTAGAATACATCCACATGAAAGGAGGAACCTTTGCCCCACGAGAAATGTTAAATTAAGAACCTCTTGAATGTGGCTACATTTTCCCACACAACATTAAAACATGTACAATCACAGCTAGAGATACAGTCAAGCAGGTAAAATCTTTATTCCACAACTATGACGACCTAAGTTTAACCTCCAACACCCATGTAAATAGTCAGGCTTGTTGGCATGCTTGTAGTCCTAGTACTAGAGGCAGAGAGATGGGAATAGCTAAGACTCGCTGGTGAGTCTGCCTATCTAAATGGGTGAAGCCTCAGGTCCCAGTGATGGAACCTGCCTCAAAATCATGGTAAATGAGTACTCAGGAATGATAGCTAAGTTTGATTTCTACTTCCACGTACACATGGACTTATACTTACACATGCACACCACACACACACACACACACACACACCCCCCACACACAGCCCTCTGAAAATCAAATCGGATGTTCTTTAAATGTAACCTTGATAGTAAACTTGAGATAATGATGCTCTCATAGGTGCCCCCAGACACTGACTCTGCCCCTCTTGTGAATACTATCATCAGCCATTTACTTGACTTTTCTGTATGCCATGTTTAATATGCCAGTCCCTGACTCCACTGTGATTAACCTCATTGCATATCTTTCACTGAGTCAGTACTGGATATAATATGTCAGGCATCTCCTATTCCAGGATCTGTTAGTATTTGACTTTGTGTTAGTCCTTACTGCCTCAAATATTTACATATGACATTTCTAAGAAAGTAGTCTGTTTTCTCTGTCTCTGTTCTACTTACATGTGTATTTAAGTTGTGTGTCTTCTTTGTACTATGCACTCTTGTGACTTCATACACAATACACACTAAAACACGTTACCCTCGTTTCAGAATATATCTATTATACTTATGATAAACTGTAATTGAGAATTTACAGCCAAAATCAATTGCCATACCTCTAGGATGTTTCTTGGGCTTCTCTGCACCTCTGTTTCTGTATCTATAGTATGGAATAACAATGGTTTCTACCTTGTGGTTTGCTGTGAAAATGAATTATTTAGATATATAATCACAATAATATCTGGCATATGGTAAGGGGTACAGAAATGAAAGCTAGTGATAGTGTCTGTCACAGTTAATTTTCTATTGCCATGACAAAATGCCATGACTAAGGAAACTTACAAATGAAGGCATTTTTAATTTGGGTCTCAGGTTTCCAGAGAGGTTAAGTCCAGACCACAATGGTGAGGGCACGATAACAGTTGCTAGAGCAGTAGCTGAGAACTGACATCTGATCCGCTGGCACAAGGGTGACAGGGGCTTTTGAAGCCTCAAAGCCCACCGCCAATGACACATGTCTTCCAACAAGGACACACCTCTTGATTCTTCCCAAACAGTTCCCCTAACTGGGACAATCAAAACGTATGAGTCTATCAGGGCCATTCTCTTTCAAACCATCAGAATGCTGCTGTCGTTGTTCGTGGGGATAATAAGGAGAAGCTGTCCTTTATTCTTATGCAACAAAGTTTAATGATGACTGTGAATTATGTAAAAGTTGGAGATGTCAGAATTTCAACTTTGAATTCCTCGTCCTGTTTGCCTACCTAGTGCCCTATGCTCCCCCTTTGCATCTCTAAATGTCCTGTAGCTTATGTTTGTTTTCCTTAGCTTTTCTTTCACATCTATTTTTCCACATGCTCTCCCTCAGTACTTCTGACCAAACTATTACTAGCAGTGATTACAGCAAAGCCATCACCAATTTCATCAAGTTCATCTAGCAGACAGGCAACAATAGTTTTAGAGATACATTAACTAGCAACCCGCAAAATCTAACCAAGAACAAAGATGCATTGGGGTTTCCAATCTTGGAGCAGATAACTACTGCACAAAGGAAACATTTGAAAGGCACATTTATACCTGAGTGAGAATTCCACAGAGTACATTCAACTTTCTCCAACTGGGGCAAGAAGAATAGATAATCCCCAAACAAGTTGATGCTGTTCTCACAGTAACGTCCAAACAGGGAATTCCAATCCCAATAAAACACTTGTGTTCTTATCCTCATTCTTCTGACTCAATCAATAGCCTTTTGGTTTCTTCTCTTATTTGGTGGAGAAAGCTTCAATTAGCTGATTATCTGTCTTTAGCACATTTCTTTTGCTTCTTATAGGGTTTGATTGCCTCCAAACAAAGAAAGCTAATAATCTATTTTTATCAAGGAAAGTGTTTTGTCTGCAGGAACCAGAGAGCATTAGAAATGAGCTGGGGCTCTGGCTCAGCTGGAAGAGAGCTTAGAGGAAGCCGTGGTGGGCTCTCAGAGCATCCAGGGAATGCTTAGAATCTGAGAGTTGTCATGTTTTCTGAATGGAAACAATAATTCAATCCCTATATTTTCAAATGGATGTACTTTTTTTATTCTTTGTGACTACTTTACAAAAGAAAAAAAAAACCACCCACAAGAAAAAACAAGCAAACAACAACAAAAACCTCAAGTGGACTGTGAACTCTGGTTCTGGGACTAGCAGCTTCTATTCTTCCTACCAAACCACACTAAGTAGTAAAGTTGCTTTTTAAAACCAGGTAAAATCCAATATTTGGTAGATTTTTCTTTCTTTGGCTTGCTACCTTTTTGGTTTCCACTCGTTCAAGAGCACAGGGAAGGTCATTTCTGTCACTTCTCTGATTTTCGCTATGACTTATCACATACTACAGTAAGAGCCATTAGCATATCAATAAAGGAAATTTACTAATCAAATAGGAACAGCTTGAATCTTTTAATTGATAACTTTATATTAGACTCTTACTAGCCATCAGTAAGTGATGCTTACCATGTACCATGTCCGTTTCTAAGTGTTTGGAATATTCTTGTAGATTTCACAACAATGCTCTGAAGTAGGACCCATCATCACCACTACTATATAGATGAAGAAATTTTGTTTACAAAGAAATTTATCTTGTAGTTAGTTCAACAGGCAGAACAAAACTGGTACTAAAAACAGATTGACTCAATTTGTCTTAGAGATCTGAATGATTGCATTGACCTCTATAGCAGAAAAAATTAATTAGCTTTAATACTTTCAAAGGTTCAGGAAATAATGATGCTGACTCAAAACGTAATGAACTAATGAAGTGATGATGAAAGACTTTATTAAAGTACCGAGAATAGAATAAGCATGAAGTGTGTATTCAGATCTCATGCTGTCTCTGCCGTTTTACCACTTTTAATCTTTCATAATTCTCTTCCTTATAAATACTAAAAGAAAACAAGTATGTTAGTAGTTTCCTATCTTTGAGATGTCATTATTCTCAGATTATAACAAAGAATTAAAAACATCTTCTAACCCTTATTGTTTTTTTCTATAGGAGTTATGTTAGGGACCTTACTCCTGTGTGTTCCACTGATTCACTGTCTACATTTTGCTAAGTTTCATACCACCTGGGAGGCTTACATTGCTGAATTGCAGGAGTGTAATTGATAGGAGCCTGTGGCTTGTCATGAGTTTTAACCAATTTGAAGCACTAAAAGATGAAGGTATGAAACAGAATGAGATCAAGGTCTATGGTTCCTTTCATCACAGGTAACTTCATCATGGGCTTATTGGTTATCTGAGAATGCCACAGCTACTGATCACCCTTGTTACTCCTTTGTTCCTAATGGGGTTCAATAGCACTTCTTAGTATTACAGACCTCAGAGCATCTTATTGATGCTCCTGCTGTTTGAGCCATTCTCTTCTCTCTTAGTTACATGATGTGATTGTAACATCTATTTCCTGCCTAGACACTGGTTGGCATCAAAACTTTCAGAATTTAGTGGACCCTAATCCATTTAAAGTTAAGTTTCCTATATAAAACCATTTTTTCCTGTACTTTTTTTTTAACTTGAAAAAGTTGTACCAACTCTAATCTTGGGCATATGGTGTATCTTTTCTAACACAGGTGGAATTTGTAACCCTACACTCAGCAGCATTTCCAAGTTGTAAGTGGTTCCTATTTTAATCAAAGGAAAAAATTTAAACTGTGCATGTAAAAATTTAAGATTTTCATTAACATCTCTGTGTATCATTGGATCCATTAGTGTCATAGGACATTCTGTTGGCATATAAATTTCTTGAATTCATGGTACCGATTGATCTAATAATTTTGGAGGGAATTCCTGGATTCTTAAATTATTTAGATGCTCTGAAGATTCATGTGTAACTGTTTTAGATGAACAACTTAAATATTCCTGTCAGAAGGTGGTCCTTTTGTTAATGCAAGTGGGTAAAAATTCACTGGAGTTCATCAATAGTATTTAATATTTCTTTCCACTGAAACAAGATATTCTTGATATTGAAATCTTAAAATACCTACTAAGATTCAAGGGGGAAAGTATATTATTAGATAAGAATATATATTGGACAAATATACATTAGACTTTAAACTGCACCAAAGATAGAATCTCAGTAAATTTTTTAATGCCAGAATTACAGATTAAAATCTTCCAAACCGTCTTGAGCCATAAATATAATTAATTTGGGCAGGTGTTCATGTAAATTTCTTAGGAGATTTATAGAAGAAGATGTAGGAAAAGCTTAATTTTAAACACAGATTTCTTAAAAATATCTTATTTCTACACAAGAGAAATTAAGATGTCTGATAGATAATTTTATTACAGTTAGCATTAAGTGTGTAACAAATCTTCTACAAATAATGACTTGCTGCCCATTTAATTAACCCTTAAATTTAATGATCAGAAAGTTGGGCGAGGAGGCTCAGCTGGGTAGTTGCTACTGAATTCCTTCCAGCATCTTCAGGAAGCAGGTTGGCTGGGAGCTGGCTGGTCTGGGATCACCTGTGCTGGAAAACTTCCTCTGTCCCACATGGTCTTTCTTCTTCCAGCAGGTTAGCTGAGCCTGTTCGTATGGCAGCTGGGCAGGGTTCCAAGAAAGCCAGCAGTAGCATGCAAGAAAGCACAACATTGTTTCACCAAATTCCGTGTTGGGAAGGAAGTCACCAGGGAGCTCAGATTCAGGCAAAAGGAAGAAACTGGGTTTTAATGGGACACGTTCTCACTCCAAGATCAAAAGGAATGGAAATAGGAAAAGCAAAAGGACAGCTGTTTTTATGATCAATCAAAATTAGGCAAAGGAATAAGGCGGAGTGAGAGTGCCATACAAAGGCTGAAGGAAAAGATCATTGTTTTGTGTCTATCAACCTATCCACGCACGTGCAGGTGCTCCAGTGCAATACTTGTGAGACATTAACAGAACTTTGGTTCCTACCAGTTCTCTACTGGGGTCTTATTTCTCTGGTTTTTGTCTTCCTTTGTTCTTCTTTCCAGCCAAATCTATAGATCCTTCAGTTGTTTTGTTGTTGTTTTGTTTTCCTTGGCTTTCCTTGGCTCCCCCTACTGACTCCCTGACTCCCAGATCTGCTCTATTCCCTCTCTGAGTGAGTTTTATACTTCCCCAGTCTCTCTTAGCCGGCTTACTGTCTATTTCAGAATCTGGCAGAAACGAAGTCGATGAAGAAAACACTCAGTTATTTGGCAGCACGAAGGAGCAATGAGATGCCAACTTCTAAAGGGCTAGAGGACATTTCAACCCCAAGTGCTGGAAATCTTAGTGAAACTGCCACAGAACTGGGGGAGAAAAAAGTAGGTGAAGGATTACTAGGGAGCACAAAGTTGGCCACAATCTTCCATTACTTACTACTTGTCCATGTTTCTGTTTGAGCTAGTGCGAGGGGGGAAACCAATGAGCTCCCGAGAGAGAGTTCCATATAAGCAATGGAAGCTTATCTCAGAAGTTTTTAGAGAGCAACCATAAGAAAATAGAACCTACAAACACAGGTGACAATGTAGGTTAAGATTCCAAGTTCCCCAAAGATTCTGAATGGGTATTGAGATGTGTATTGTAGTTGGAAGCACAAAAGTGGCTGTTGATTCTGTACAGATTATGTTATTGCATTCCAGCAAGAGCAGGCTATTACTCCAACCTGGATTTTCTATTTTTCATTGTTATTCTTTTAAGACAGACCTTGCCCCTTGCCCAAGCTAAGTCTGTTACTCCACTGAGGGTTTTTAGACATCATTAACCACAGGAAGAGAACATAACACAGCAGAAACTTGAGATTGAATAACAGCCTTGAAATTCAAACTGACATCATGTATTATTGTGTGCATTATATACCAAACAGTTATTAGGAACAATTAGCAATTAAAGACTCTTAGGTGCAGTTATATGGTTTTCTACAATATATCCCGAGTAGCAGGCTAAGTGCTTTGGCTGCAAGCCAATCATCAAAAAGCCCACAGAAAATGCTAATCTCAAATATGTGCGTCTTTATGGCCATTGAATGAGGTATGTTAATCAAGCAAGGCCTTTACAGAGATTGGGAGACTTCAGGTGCAAACTTTCAATACAAAGAAAATACCGTGTTATATAGAATGCAGGTGGTCCCTGCGTAATAAAATGTTAGCACTTGCTTTCTCCACTTGGATTTAATGAAGGAGAAGAAGGAGAAGGAGAAGGAGAAGGAGAAGGAGAAGGAGAAGAAGAGAAAGAAAGAAAGAAAGAAAGAAAGAAAGAAAGAAAGAAAGAAAGAA
>CABHPH010015704.1:0-12911 GCA_902168325.1 Peromyscus nudipes | reverse complement strand
GAGAGAGAGAGAGAGAGAGAGAGAGAGAGAGAGAGAGAGAGAGAGAGAGAGAGACACGGGCGGATGGGCGGATGGACAGACAGACTAGGGCTGATATTCCAAATATTGGCATGGGCCCCAGGTCAGACCTGGCTTTGAGCTGTGTAACAACCCTGATTGTAACTTAGGCCACTTGTCAATATTAAGTGAAATCATTTGATTCATCGACAGCGTTGACTCTTATAGTTCTTCATGTGCTTTTCTTTTGGTGCTGTGTTTGTGAACGCAAGGCTGGGAATGAGGATGATATACCTCCGGAGACAGTGTTCATAGTCAGAACTCCACCAGTGCATGGATACCTCGAAAAATCTCCAGCAGAAGACGGAAGCGTGGGTACAGATGGGAATTCCCCTCTGAGCTTCACCCAGCAGGATATTGACGATGGCAATGTCCTTTATGTACAGACAGCTCCCGGCCAACAAAAGGATCAGTTCACCCTCGATGCGACAAAGGACTCCCACTTTGTAAGGAGAGTTGAAGTGCATTTGGATATTATCCCTGAGTGGATACCTCTGGAGGTACAGAATTTCACAGTTCGAGAAGGGGGCTCCAAAGCACTTCTCCAAGACCACCTCAGAATTCCAAGCAAGTATTTTGAGAGTCTTGACTGTGAATTTGTTCTCCTGGAACCACCAAAGCACGGTTATATTGAAAGTTCCAATTTTCCAAGAGTAAAGCTAGTGAAATTTTCCAGGAAACAGGTAATAAATCTCAGTTAATATATTTGAGTGTGTTGTGCCAGAGGTGGGTTGGAACTGGCTCCTTGTCGTTTAGACTCACAGGCTTTAGGGTGATGGGACCTTGGAGTCCAGCTTCCCACAAGATGTTAGAAGCCTGTCTCTAGTGTCCCACGGTGTTAACATTGCCTAAACATCTTCAGTGATGCTGATGCCGTATTTACTACTTCCTGAGATGGGTCTCTGTAGCTTAAAAACATTTCAACATTTCTTTTCACTGACGTGAATTTGGAAACTTCTCTTATATCCTGGCTCTGCCGAAACTGCAATGTGAGAGGCATTATTCCCCTCATAAACTCTCTAACTATGTGACAGAAAGATTATCAGATGCCCTTGAATTTTTTCTTTTTCATTTTTGCTTTCTCCTAGTCTCCTGGCTTTTGACTGTACACCATGAATTGACTGTGCCATCCTTACTAATGTCTACCTCTGCAAGAGCACTCTGTCCCTCTCCTTGATACCAGCAACACTCAGCTATTTCATCTTTGGTGAACGTTTTCATTCACATACCCCTTCATCCAGTCACCAGGTGTTTTACAAAGACTGTGCTGTATGCTAAACATGGGGCCACAGGGGTCCAGAGTGACTCAGTCCTGGCCATCAGCTCATCTGGCATCCAGATATGAAAGCAGATAAAATAACCAAAGTCAACTCAAGGTTGCTATCTCGTTTCTTTGCTTTGGTATTATTGTTAGACTTTGCTTTCTTACGGGAATAAATTAATGACTTCTACCTTTTTTTTTTCATTTTGAAAATTAGCCTGCAGATCCCCCTTATAAAGCCCTAGCAACACAGACTCTTTCGATTGGAAACCACAAACAACCTCCCACTGTATTTGCCTGCCTTCGCCTCTCCAGCTAAAAACAGATGTATGTTGCTTCATTTTGCCTTTAAGAATTCCAAGTTGACAGCTGGAGAGTTGGCTCAACAGTTAAAAGCATTGATTGCTCTTGCAGAGGGCCCAGGTTCAGTTCCCAGCACTCACGTGGTGGCTCACAACCACCTGTAAATCTAGTTGTAAGGGATCTGACATGGCTACCAGGCATGCAAGTGGTGCCCAGACATACATACAGGCAAAACACCCAAACATAAAAGTAAATAAAAATTTGAAAATCCAAGTTATGGGATTCTTGATGGATTCAAATCCACTTCCTAAAGGCTTGCTCTGTTTTAGTTATGATGTGTTACCATGGTAACCAAAACATACTCCTTGCCTCAGGAAATGCAATGGAGGAGCCAGATGCTTCATCTTTAATTGGGATGCTCTCTTCTTATCTCTCATGTTGTATTTTCACAGTAGTGTTGTAGGAGTACAGAACTGGCATGTACAATTCTAACTGGAGAGCAGAGAGAAGATCGAAAGTCACTCTTTGCAAAGGGACAATGTTCAATCTAGACTTTGAGGAGTTAAAGAGCACAGAAGTAACAGATTAGGAACCAGAGAAGGGCCGTGCAGGGTAAAGGAGCAGCGTAGCCCCGAGTGTGGAGGCCTGAGAGATGAGAGGCCATCTGGGTAGCTGAGGAGTACTCCACAGGCCGAGGAGGGGCAGGGGTTGCTTGGGGCTACATTTGGAGGGTCCCTTCCTCTGTCCGTAGGAGGTGTAGTCTACATCGACTGTCAAGGAGGCTAGACTTACCCAAGTATCATTAGGAAGCCATGAAGAAACAGGATGCAGAGGGTAGGAGAGCAGTTTCTCCCTCTGACCCAGGGAAGATGACTATTCATTCACATCTCTCTTGTGGCTTCCATCTCAAAGGCCAGAAAAGCCACCTATAGCAACCATCTGCTCTGGTGTAACTTGAATCAAGTACCCTTAATCTCATATACTCTGGGTTCTGTCTGAGTCAAGTCAGTGACTGCCATGTTCATAAGAGGAATGTTTGTTGAAATCTGTGTATAGAGACATACTTGTTCCCTGGGGCATCTGTGTTATCACTCAGCCTGTTCTCAGACATATGATAAGGTCATGTGTCCCTGTTGGGCAGGTGATTCCTTACACTGTCTCTTTATATGTAACCCCTGTATTCTCTAGGTTTTGAGAATATCACATAAAGTAACACTAATTCTATGTGCCTGTGGCCTTCAATGTCTTGGTGGAGAAACCCTAGCTTTGTTTGTTCAATAAGAAGTTTGTGAATTTCTTGTGTCAGGGCTTCTAGAGTTAGGTGTAGTCTGATGAGTCTTTCATACCCACTTGTTCCCAAATAACCAGTCAGAGGCTTAATATTATTTATAAACTGTTTGGCCTATGGCTCAGACTTCTTGCTAGCTAGCTCTATCATCTTAAATTAACCCATTTCTATTAATCTATATTTTGCCATGTGACCGTGGTGTTACCAGTCTGCTGGCATCTTGTTCCTTGGGCAGCTGGATGGCGTCTCCCTGACTCTGTCTTTTGTCTCCCTGTATCTTTGTTTAGATTTCCTGCCTGGCTATGACCTGTCTTGCCATAGGCCAGAGCAGCTTCATTATTAACCAATGGTAGCAACACATATTCACAGAATGCAGAAAGCCCATCCCACAGAAGTTAGGTGATAAGGACACAGTGGTGAATTAATCAGGCAGTAACCCTGTCCTTGTGGAGTTCCCTAGGTGAGGGAACAAGGGAGGCAGAAAGGCAAGAAACATGTGAAATACACAGCAAGTTTAATGAAGATTATTCGTACTGTAAGAAAAATATAAACCAGAAAAGGGAGCTTGGAAGGGCTGGGCCCTTAATCTGATCAGCAGATATTTTTTTCTGGCTTTCAAAAGATAGGAATAGATAGCTTTCAGCCAAATATTATTAAATGGTATGCAATTTGGGGACAAATTCCTCATTAATGAGTGTGTCATTTGGGGGAAGTGATGTATTTCTCCAGGAAAAGTGTCCTGGAATTGAGCACGATCATTGTCCCTAACGTGCTTTCACTTCTGAATTCTCTCAGCTCCTGATCAGTCCTTCTCATTGTTTGTTCTGGAGTAGCTTAACACCGTGTTGTCTAGGAACCTGAGGTTAGGCCTGTTGTCTGGAATCTTCTACCCACAGAACTCCAGAAATTCTCATCGCACCTGTGTATGGGTGGCCATGATCTTCCCTTGAGGGAACTGAACTTTTCACCCCTTGTCAGAAACACCCCTGTAAGATCAAAAGACTTTGCTCAAAGGAAGTGCGCCACAGGAGTGGGCAAAGTTGAACTGCTAAAATTTTTGGCTAAATTTTGTCAAAACAAACACAGCCCCAGAGACTTGTTCAGAATTCCAACAACTCCTTTGGGGCGTTCGTTGGAAGTTCTTGCCATTGTGTGTCGGTCACAGACTCACTGAAGCTAAATTCGGTCTGGCTTGAACATGTGTGATCTTGATCTCTGATGCTGACCTGTAATCGTCAGTGTTTCCAGTGGTCAAGTCTGAGAGAGGGGAAAGGAATTCCATCAGATTTTTGGTTTCTACATATTAAAGAGGAATAACTAAACCATCCAGTGACCATTGCAGAACTGAAATCAAAAAGATGGAATCTAACAGGGATAAAAGTAAATATTACAATTGCTATATCACTGTAAAAGAGATCTTCTGTGGTAGAACACTCTGATCGTAATGCACTCTGCGATAGTCTGTCTACAGGAGATGTATGTTAGTTAACTTTAGAGGTGCATGATTTATTAGGAAAGTGAGGGCTCATGATCAGGAGGTGCAGGTTGTCCTAGTTACATATCTGTTGCTATGACAAAGTATCCCAACAGAAAGTGATTTAGAGAGAAAGGGGTTTGTTTATGCTCACAATTGCAGGTCATAGTCCATCACAACAGAGGAGTCATAGTGGCAGGAACTTGCATCACATCCGTAATCAAGAGCAGAGAGAAATAAACACATGCATGCTACTTGCTCACTTGCGCATGTGTAGCTCTATTTTTTGACTCTTAAATAGTTCAGGACCCCCTGCCTGGGGAATGGCGCTACCCACTGTAGGCTGACTCTTCCTACATCAGTGAACTTAATTGAGACAAGCCCCCAGGGGCATACCCACAGGCCAACACAATTGAGACAACCCCTCATTGAGATGCTCTTTCCAGGTGAATCTAGATTGTCTCAAGTTGACCATTAAAACTCACCATCACACATAACCTCAACAATTAAGGAAACACTGCCTTCTTAGCTCAGAAAATATGTTTAGGGGAACTTAATAGGGGAACTTCCATGTGTTTCCAAGGAAGAGAAATTAAACCCCATGGGAGCCTAAATCTAACCGTTTGAATTGTCAAATAAAAGAATCAAAACCTTCACAATGTAGTCACTTTAAATAAACAAGTAGAACTTGAACTTTATTGTGCGGTCCCGTTGTAGGAAGGCAGGGTTATGCACACCAGCACACATTACTGTTAGAAGTGTCATTTAAACTCAAGTCTTCTGCTGCCAATCCGGCATTCTCATTACCACACCACATTGCATTTCTCTGCCTTTCCTTAAACCTATCCTTAGGGTGGAGTGGTATTTCACTTATTTTTAGGATGCAGTGTGATGCCATCCATCCACTCTGATGCTCACTCGGACTTCGTGGGTTGGAGACATGCTTCTGTGCTTTAGGGAGATTCTTAAGCTTGGGCCTCTTTTGTAGCAGTTCGGTCGTGGTTTGGGATTGAGTGCTTTTCTTGGTTTGGTTTCAGGTGGAGCAGGGCTTGATTTACTATGTTCATAACGGCAGTGAGGAGTCTTTGGACAGTCTCACCGTCTTGGCCAACAGCTCAGAGCTTGGGAAACAGAGTCTGCCTCGGACTCTTTTTGTGACTGTTGAGTCTGTAAATGACAAGGTTCCAGTAATAACAGCCAATAAAATCCTCCAGGTAAGTGCCGTGCACTTTTGATTTAACATAAGAACTTTAGGGCAGCCAAAATGGTTCAGATTTATATCGTTGCTATTGTAAAATAGCAAGGCATGTATATGACCATGCTTGTATGTTAACATGTCTCTGCTGTTTCAAAGAATTATTAGCTATTACTTGCAATAACTTGTTGGATACTGTTGGAGATAATGATTTCTGTGGTTTTTTACATTTATTTATTTGCTCTCTCTCTGTGTATGTGTATATAGTGTGTGTGTGTGTGTGTGTTTACACACATACACATAGTACGGCACATTTGTGGAGGTCAGAGAACAACTTGTGAGGGCTGGTTCTCTCCTTCTACCATATGGATTTTAGGGATCTAGTTCAAGTTGTCAGTCTTGGTGACAAGTGCCTTTACCTGCTGAGCCATCTTGCTGGCCTCGATCTCTGCATTTCTTAAGCAGGTGCCACCCACAGTGTCCTTGCTGAGACATAGTGGGTGAGGGAGGTGTCTACACATGGACAGTTCCCCTAGATGGGTAGCATGATGATTAGGAGAGTAAGTTTTGCAGTAGGTGAATCTGGGTAAGAGTCATGACTCCACTGTTGGCTGTGTGAAGGTGGGAAAGTTAATATTGTCCGGTGAGCAGCACTTAATATCAGGAAATTGCAAATTATGCTCCATGGCTGTGATCAGCCTTGATGCCTACTTATGTACAATGCACATGTAAGAATGGTTCTTGAAGTAGATGGCAGCTACAAGAGACCTCCAAGTAGTCAATGTGCAGACAACAAAAGATTGGCATGCTCATCCCCAAATCAGACATTCATGTCACGTCCTGTCTTAGTTAGGGCTTCTATTGCAGTGAAGAGACCCCAACTCCTCACCAACTCTTATAAAGGAAAACACTTAACTGGGACTGGCTTACAGGTTCAGAGCTTTAGTCCATTATCTTCACGGAGGGAAGCATGGCAGCAAACAGGCAGACATAGTACTGGAGAAGGAGCTAAGAGTTCTATATCTGGATTGACAGACAGCAGGAAGAGAGAATAAGACCCTGGGACTGGCTTGAGCTTCTGAAACCCCATAGCCTACCCTCAGTGACACACTTCCTCCAACAAGGCCACCTCTACTTCAACAAGGCCACACCTCCAAATGGTACCACTCCCTGTGAGCCTGTGGGGATCATTTTCATTCAAACCACATATACCCCTTTCCTCAAGGCTCAGGAATCTTTTTGGAAGAGGGGATGAAAAGATTGGTAACATGAAGGAAACAGTGTTTTCCAGACATGACAGGACAGATACACAAATGGACTCACAGTGGTTGTGACTGCTTTTGCACAAGACTTTTGAAAACTCTGGCCAAACAAAATCCCAACAAACATAGGGAAAGATAGACTTGTAATACCATGGTTAGCTGAAGGACTGTTGACATTTGATAGCTACTGGGAGAAGAAGAGTCAGTTTTCTTTAATGATGTGCCCCCTGATGGGTGGACCACACACTGGGGCAGGCCCCAACCCCTAGACTAGCTGGGCAATACAAACTGTCCTCAATGGAGAAAGGAAAAGGAGGAGAGGAGAGGAGGCGGGGAGGAAGAGGAGAGGAGGGGGGAGGAGGAAGAAGAAGAAGGAAGAGGAAGAAGAAGAGGAAGAAGAAGAAGAAGGAGGAGGAGGAAGAAGAAGAAGCAGAAGAAGAAGCAGAAGAAGAAGAAGAAGAAGAAGAAGCAGAAGAAGCAGAAGAAGCAGAAGAAGCAGCAGCAGCTTTCTTGAAGTTGGATGGGAAGAGATGGGAGGGGTCCTAAGGGGAAGAACTGGGTGGTGGTAAATATCCTCAAAATACATTGCATGAAATTCTCCAAGAATTAATAAAACAGTAAAAAAATAAAAAAGGGTGTTCCTTAGAGATGGACGTCTGCAATTGGTCTAGGCAGGGAACACTAGCTTTGTATACCATGGAGGCCAGATTTTACCCCTTCAAAAACAAACCCACTCTTCTCATTCACAGGCCTGAGGGTGGGCTGTTCCTGTTGCTATCATGAAATAGTTGGGGTGATTTGGAGGAAAAATAGGTTAGTGTAGCTCACAGTTTCGGATCCTGGAGACCCTAAGAGCTAATGCCAGCTCCAGTGAAGGCCTTGTGTCAAAGGCATCGAGATGGCAGGCGCTCCGGGAAGAAGATGTCCCGTGACAAAGCAGGAGACCCGAGAACAGGGAGGGGTTTTGGTTCTTTTATAACCACATACTCTTCTGAGAACTCACTCAGGGTCCCATGAGAGCCATTTTAACCCCTTCCAAGACAGAATGTTTAACCAGATACAGTTAGTTTCCACTGTTGAAATACTTCTCTTCCTGTCCCTTCACACTGCCTTTCATTCTTTCCAGTGGGAACCTTGGAGTACCTCACTGATCCTCCCTCCATTTCTGGAGCTCGTTATATTCACAGCTGAAGAATAGGAAAACCTGGGTAACAGTCTCTGATTGTCCATGAAGTTGAGCTTAACTGTGGGTCTTGAAGGCTCCGTTAGTTTATCATGAGTTTTGACAGTGTTACTCAGTAAACAACTCACATAGATCAACTGATCTATACAACAAACATTCATATAAAGAACTAGAAGAGAGGAGTTTGAAGGTTACCAACAAAATGATAAATACGATAAATGTTTAGGGACATGGAAATATCAGTTATTCTGACTTGATCATTACACACATTGTATCTTACAAATTTATGTAATTTAAATCCACATTCAGTTTGTAAATGTCAAATAAAAACAAAAATGTATATTTATGGATTGTGTATTCAGCAGTATACATACTAGTTATGTATATATACTACTTTGGATGTGTATATACATGCTTGGGTATATATTACTATGTACGTTTTTGATACATTTTATCATTTAAAAAATAGTATCAAACTGTCTCCCTTTTTCAGCTAGGAAACTAAAACTTGGGGGCATGAGGGTCCTGACTAGGGGCTGGCCGTTAGTTCTACTGACTTACCCTCTAACAATCTCCACATGCTTTCTTCGGGGTGCTTTTTGAAGGAGGGATTTTAAATATCAACTATTTTTAACTTAAGGGGTATTGTTGTTTGGTGTCTAGTTGGTGTTGGAGTTCCCAGGGCTTTGCTCATGCCAGCCAAGCCCTTTCTCTTATTTTCAAAGTAGGAAGTGTCTCACCCACCATGCCGTGGAGTGGCATGGCACATCACCATTTAAGAGTGACCGCTGACGCAGCAGCAAAGGACCTCTGTTGACAGTGGTGGCCAGACAGCTGGCCGAGAGGACAGGAAGAAAGGGATGAAAGTCAAGTCGGAAGCGGTAAACCTTGACCTCAGTTTATGAAGCGTTCCAGGACCCATTAATCCACTGTGTAGGCCAGTCTAGGTAGCAGGTCTCGCATTGTTGAAAATGGCTGGAGTTTCAGTATTGGTTAGTATTTGTTCAAGGCAATGGGACCTAGGAATAGGCTTTCTAGCGCTTCAGTTATCTTACAGCGTGGTGAGTTATTCCGCCTCTGCCTTTCCCGAGGACAGCACTTATGCCTTTGGAACTAGTTTGAGTTTTCCCTGCAGTCTTTACCCCGTTCTCCTCGAATGCTATGTGCTGACTGGTCCAGCATCTAAACCTCCCGTTTTCGTTTGTGTTTGCGCCTCTCCCCCACACAGGCTCTTCTGTAGCAGTTCCCACAGAGGTTGCTTGCAGAGTCATCCGAGAAGTGACCTGTTAGTTACTGAAAGAAACTGTAGCTGTCAAGGGTGGTTAAACGCTGCTATAAAAGCGTACGTTTATTGAAAGTTCTCAGAGTCCCGGTCCCTGCTGTAACTGGTGCTGTTTTCACAGTCCTCCCAAAGGAACTGCCGGGAACGTCAAAGCAGAGTGTAGTCATAAAGGAAGGAGTGACCTTGGAGCCCAGTCCCTCTCAGATGCTCTCTCCACCATTCAGGATGATTCTGGTCAGCGAGCACTGACATTGCAGAGAGGGAAGATCTCTCCAAGGACAAGACCTTTCTAAGGGGGGCATGCATGTTAGGGGAACCAAGGCCTCCCCTAGGTGGGATTGGCAGACATGTCCAGGACTCGGCATGCGGTGGCTAAGATTTATTTCAGGGAAACAGATGAAGCAAAATCAGCAAAGGGAAGCAGCTCATGGGGTGGAGTCCAGAGGAAACTAGGTCAGCTCTCGGAGTGCTTTTCCAGTGAAGTCACACGGGACACAGTCCATTGGCCCAGCGAGGTGTGACAACATACACAAAGTGACTTCTACCACGAAGCTCATTAGTTGCCAAGTGGCCAAAATATTTTCTGGGACTGGTCAGGTAGGCAGGCACCTTCTGCCTGGCAAGAACAAATCCCAGGCCCCCAGGAGAAAAGGAGGAGTCTCCCACAATGGTTTAGACAGCGTGAACCCCTGTTACCATTTGGGGGACGTTTAAGTCAGTGTAGAAAACTGGCTAACAGTCTCAGGTACCAGCCAAGGGCCAGGCCACAAGTGGACCTCTCTAAGGAGATGAGTCTGCCGTTCACTCCTATGAACTCTTCTGGTCGTAGGGCTGGGGTTGTGACGGGATTCGTTTGTATGCATAGTAGAGGGAGGAGCCTTCTTAGTCAAGGAGTATTCCAGAACAAAGGTGAGCAGTCTGAAGTAAGCCTGCCATGAAGAACTTGGAGTGGTGGGAAGAACGCGTAGGAAAAAGAGAAGGATAAATATCAACGCCATGTTGAGAGTTGATTTCTGAGCCTAAGAACCCCCCAGTGTGATGCAGTTTTTTTCTTTTGGTTTCCAGAGAAAAGACTGGGAAGCAGCCAACATTTGCAAGCCCCTCCCCCCCTTCGTGAGTCAGGCTCAGCTATAAATGTATCGCTGATTTGATAATTTCTCATTTAGTTCTTTCAATAATTCTTGAAATTAAAGGAGGGTTACAATAAATATTTAAGGCAGTGAAAGGTTAGTAAAAGTGGGATTTGAGCCTGGGTAATTTGAGCTCAGAGTCCACACCTGCCACCCATTGTGGGAATGATCTGGAAGTTACAGGTTCTATGGTTCCAAATAAGTATTTTAAAAAATATGTTAAATGAAATGGAATCTTCAGTACCAAAATACCTTTTTTTTTTTCTCTCTCTCTCTCTCTCTCTCTCTCTCTCTCTCTCTCTCTCTCTCTCACACACACACACACACACACACACACACGGTTGGTGTGTAAAATGTATTAACTACTTTGGATAACTGACAGGCATTACAAGCTATGGAACTATCCAGATGTGTTGGTATGGATGAACGATGCCCCTCCGTCCCTCTTTCTGTTTCTGGGAAAGCATGACCTTTGTGTATGTATATATGTATATGTGCATTTAGTGGATATGCACATGTATATGGAGAATGCTGGTTGACATTGGGCGTCTTCTTCAACCAAGTTCCCACCCTCATTGTTTTTTGAGACAGTCTTTCACTGGACTGAAGCTCACTGTTGGGCTGGCCTGGCTGGCCTGTAAGCACTGGGGAGTCCCCAGTCTTCACCTCCAGTGCTGGGATTGCAGGAGCATGTCAGACAGACATGACTTTTTACGTGGGTGTTGAGGATTGTCCAGGTCCCCATGCCTGTGTGGCATGCACTTTACGACTGAGCCATCGTCGAGTCCTGAAACTTGGCCTTTTAGGAGTTGAGTCAAGTTCTAGGGGTTTATCTGTTGAAATCACTAATCCTGAACTCCTAGAAACTGATACCATAGGGTTATGACAAAGTTGCTACCACCTCTGATCACCCACAGCCTACTCTCCAAATGCTGCCCGAGTTTACTTACATTAAGAGTCCTCTGTCTTCCAGGCAGGGAAGCCTGCTTGCTGTCCTCAGCTTTGAAGTTTCCTTATGACTCTTCATCATTCCAGCTCTGCCAGCCAAGTTAACTCCACCTGCCCCTCCGCACGGATTTGCCCTTCCCAGCTAGGAAGTAGGATGGGATGGTGAACAGTCAGTATCTTCTTTCAAATCTGGACAGCTCACTTTATGGACTGCTGTGGTCATCCAAAGCCATGGTCACAAAGGAGTCAAAATAACAAATGACAAGAATTTAAATAAATTAAATAAAAGGGGTAGAGTTGAGGTCACACACACACACACACACACACACACACAGAGAGAGAGAGAGAGAGAGAGAGAGAGAGTAAAGTTGCCTGAAGGTTTTAGAACAATATAGTTTTGTTTATTGACGTTTTACAACACAATACTAATATATACTATCAATCTCAATCTAATTTCAACTAGAAAAGGAACCAGTAAGCAGCTTGGATTGACCTTATTAACATAGAAAGCCTGTCTAGGCAGTTCATAGAATCTAGGATTTGCTATTATTTTCTGCCCCCAATTATTTTTGTTTTCAACATATTTCTGTCTTTCCCACTAGACTGTCTAGTCACAATGGCAAATTAGCATGGAAAGGCTAAGTGTCTTGGTCTTATTGCAGGGAGTTCCATGAATCAATTGCCAATAATACTAAAGAATTGTCGGGTCTGTCCACACTTTGGGAAGTGAATATGGAGAGCATATGCACTAAATTAAAATAACGGCTACAAGAGTACATTTTCCAGGAGCAGATATGTGACTAGTTCTTCCCAAATTTAGGGGCTTACTTCTGACAGTGACATTTCTTCTCTGCATCTCAGAGCAGTTCATTGGTGAAGAGAACGGCCACTTCCCAGTCACAGCGGTAGCTAATACTTCTGAAGTATTTATTCTATGCCTGGTGTTGGGCTCAGCACCTCATGTAAGTCTTCAACAACCCTATGCGATATCATTGTTATTTAAAGATGAGGAATCTGTAGCACAGGTCAAGAACTCTTGGCTGAGAGGGAGAGAATGAGAGAGAGAGAGAGAGAGAGAGAGAGAGAGAGAGAGAGAGAGAGAGAGAGAGAGAGACTTAGGTTAAGAGCTCGAGATCATGATGGCCAAGCACTATCAGTTCTTCCTTCACAGTTACAGTGAAGGACCCCAAGGACTGGGAGGAAGTAGGAAAAGCTCACAGCTTCCCAGGAACATGGAATTAAACGTGAGAGTTGAAGTAATGGGCTGGGGGAGTGGGTTAGGAGGAGGTTACTCCTCTAATGTGTGCATGGGCCTGGGCTGCAGGAGGTGATGGGCTGGGGAGTAGGTTAGGAGGAGGCTACTACTCTAATGTGTGCATGGGCCTGGGCTGCAGGGAGTAGGGGTGGGGTGTGGGCAGTCGATAGATATGACTTGTCCAAACAACAAAGTTAGACAGAGACAGACTCTGGGACAGAGGCAAAATGTGACTCCCACAAGGCCTTCGGATTCATGTTTGTTTCTTTTTTT
>CABHPH010015654.1:0-15183 GCA_902168325.1 Peromyscus nudipes | reverse complement strand
TTCTTTGGCCTCGAGGAGGACTTGACAGCCTTCTGTCTACAATGGGAATAACAGTAGCTACTTGGATGATGCAAGCCCTTGGGGCTCAGGGAGAACAATGAACCTGAGGGGAAGGCTTCTAGAAGTTTCCTCTCTGACCTTCCCATCTAGGAATACCTGAAAGGGCTCTGCAGCCCAGAACTGCAGAGTGAAATCCGCTACCCACCCAGACTGCACTGCGTCTTCCAGGGAGCCCAAGGCCTCTTCCTTGACTGCCTGTCCTGGAGCACGTCTGCCCACCTGGTGCCCCTGGCTCCTGGCTCTCTGATGATCAGTGGCCTCACCGAGGCATTTGTGATGGCTCAGAGCCGGGTGGAGGAGTTAATGCAGCGACTGAGCTGGGATCTTCAGCTGCAGTCTTGCCCTGGAGTCTCTGCCAGTGCTGGAGTGCTGAGAGACTTCTCTGCCCTGCTGCAGACTAGGGTGGATGCCTACACAGAGGCCCTGCTGCAGCTGCCCCTGGCTGTCCAGGAGGAGCTCCTAAGCCTGGTACAGGAGGCATCCAGAGAGCAGGGTCCACAGGCGCTGCCCTCTCGTGAGTGGGGGAACCCAGGCCTGTTGAGTGCTCAGTTCCAGGGAGTTAGGGTTCCCTTGAATGAAGGTGGGGAATCCCCGGGCACTGGAGTGGTGGGGTGGGGAGAGTCAAGGGCAGCAAGAGGAGAAAGTCACACTGTGGAGAAGAGGGGAAGGAAACAGGATGGTGTCAGGGACATGTATCCAGGGCGGAAGGAGCCGCCTGGGGAACACGTCTGGGAGAGAGGAGTGGCTTTCAAGTCACAACCAGCAGGCGCAGGAGCCGAAGAGGCAGCAGCACCCTTGAAGGGAAAGGCCTTGGGGAAGGAGGAGGGACCTCAGCAAAGAGGAGGGTTACCTATGCAGGATGAACCTTCCGGTGCCCATGTGCCCTCTCAGAGGGCAGCTCCAACTCGGGGAGCCTCTCTCCTCCAGCGCCTCCATAATGGGGATACCTCACCTCCAAGAGTACCTAGCCCCCCACCTGCGCCGGAACCCCCGTGGCCCTGTGGAGACCGAGATCGGGGAGACAGGGGAGACAAGCAACAGGCTGGGGCTCGAAGTCGAGGGTCTCCATGGAAACGAGGCACTCGAGGGGGCAACTTGGTGACTGGCACACAGCGGTTCCAGGAAGCCTTACAGGATCCTTTCACCCTGTGCCTTGCCAATGTGCCCGGCCAGCCAGATCTCCGTCACATTGTCATTGATGGCAGCAACGTGGCCATGGTGTAAGTAGCTGGTGGGGCGGAGGTCTGAGGAGGGAGGATGAGCCGGGCATCTTTGTCTCTCCTGGAGACATCTGCCGAGGAGCTGATAGTGCGGCGTCCTCTGGGTCCTGAGTGTTGACCCATTCCGTTGCAGGCATGGCCTCCAGCACTACTTTTCAAGCCGAGGCATTGCTCTTGCTGTGCAGTACTTCTGGGATCGCGGGCACCGTGACATAACGGTCTTCGTGCCGCAGTGGCGCTTCAATAAGGATTCCAAGGTCAGAGGTAAGTTGGGTCTGGCCACCTGTGTCCTGGGTGAGACTGTGTCTACCTCGAGGAGAACCCTGATGTATCTTGTTCTGTAGAGAGTCACTTCCTGCAGAAGCTGTACTCGCTGAGTCTGCTTTCCCTGACACCCTCACGCGTCATGGATGGCAAGAGGATTTCTTCCTATGATGACAGGTATTTGCGCCTCCCCTGGCCCCAAGTTTGACATTTAAGGAGTCTCGTGGGACTTTGAGTTGGAGAGAGATGCTCCTGACTTCTGTCTTCCAGCCTCAGTAGGGGAGTTAGTTTCTGTGGGACCTAAGATGGGAGAGGTAAATCAGCTCTGCAGGTGACATGAGACCGACTGTAGACAACTCTGTTTGCCTGCTCATCATTCACCTTGTATTTACTGTCTAGAAAATGCCGGTGTAACGGAGAGCTAGGGAAGCTGGTGACATGTATGGCTGGCAGAATTTCCAAACATGTAGAGAAATTCTTCGAACATTCTGGGAAAGGGAGAGTAAACCTTCAAAATAAATAAAATGCAGAAACACAGTCTTTGAATACTAGGACTGCCTCGAACACCATTGAGTGAGAGATCACCAGACGCAGAATGGAACAGAATGTCAGAACTAGGGCTCCAGGTTTCATTATTGATCTGCTCTCCATGGCCTCGGCCCCACCTCTTAGTGAATCAACCTCTTTGTCTCAGGATCCTTCTCCATTCATTCACCCTCCTTGTGAATATCAAAAGAAGATAAGGTATGTGCTTGCCTCATTCCTGCTGCTAAGCAAGAGTCTAGTGACATTCCCTCTTAACATTGCATGGGCCCAGTTAAGTGTTGCATGAAGCTGGGTGTGGTAGTCACTCCTGTAATCCCAGCACATGAGAGATTGAGGCAGGATAATCCCTATGAATTTGAGGCCAGCATGAGCTACAAAGTATGTTCCAGGCTAGCCTGGACTACAAAATGAGACCCTGTCTCAATAAACTAAAAAGAAAAAAGAAAGGAAAAAAGAGATGCATGAGATACCACTATTTACAGAGGTAGATACAAAGGGTAAGTGGTTAACTCCCTGGACAAAAGTTACCATATAGGCTAAACAGAAATCACAGGGTGTACTCCTGCTACACTTGTACACAAATGGTGTGGAAATATATATATTTTAAAGCTGATTAACTATTTTAAATTTTCCTAATTTTTGTGTAAAATAAAAAAAATCTTTTTATATGTAGTAGTGTTTTGCCTATATGTATGGATGTGCACTATGTGCATGCTTGGTGTCCACAGAGTCCAGAAAAGTTAAAAAAAAAAAAAACCCTTAAGGAGGGTTTATTTTAGCTCCCAGGTCCAGGTT
Organism: Peromyscus nudipes; assembly: GCA_902168325.1. NCBI lineage: Eukaryota > Metazoa > Chordata > Mammalia > Rodentia > Cricetidae > Peromyscus > Peromyscus nudipes. Next base: position 12,298 of record CABHPH010015654.1, on the reverse strand, counting down.
ATAATCCATTATAGCTGGGAAGTCACAGTGTAGGAACTCACGGGAGCTGGTCACATCACATCCATAACCAGGACCAGAGAGCACCAGAGCATACATGATAGTGCTCAGGTTCCTGTACTCGTAGGGTCCAGAATCCCCTGTCTAGGGAATGGTGCCACTCACAGTGGTTGGGTCTTTCCACTCTAATTAACCACGTTCTTACAAACCACCCGATCTAGATGATCCCTCAGTGTGAACTCTTCTCAGGTGATTGTGTTAAGTTCACAATTAAAAACTAATCAGCTTAGTGGTGTGTTTTATCTTCCCAGACATTTAACTTTTACTCCTTAGAAGTAAATAGTATTTTACAAAAGGTACTTAACTTTCTACTTGTCTTAGATTTCTGATACTGTGATAATTACCGTGATCCAAAGAAACTTGGGAGGAGGGGGTTTATATATCTTAAAAGTTTCAGGTAATAGTCCATCTCTGATTGGAAGTCAGGGTAGGAACCGGTGCAGAGACCGCAGAGGAATGCTACTTACTGGCTTGCTCAGCTCACTTTCTAATACCACCCAGGGCCACCAGCCTAGAGGTGGCAATGCCTCCAGTGTGCCAGACTTTCCTCTATCAATTAGCAATCAAGAAAATGTCCCACAGACTTGCCTACAGGCAATCTAATGGAGTCATTTTCTCAATTGAGGGTCCCCTTCCCAGATAACTGTATATTGTGTCAAGCTGACAGAAAACCAACCAGGACTCTCCTGATGCCACTGTTTCTTTTTTGGACTGGATCTCACTTTGTAGCCCTGGGCTGGACTGGTACTTCATCTGTAGGCCAGGTTGGCTTTGAGCTTGTGGCCATCCTTCTGCTTCTGCCTCCCAAGAGCTGTTATTTTCTTTTAAGGCCTAGATTTTAGTTCATCTAAGACAGTAACTTTTTGTTCACATCAGCACTGTAACAGAATTGATACTGAGGACTGAGTCAGTTTTAATGCATAGTTGTGTAGAACCTGGTGGATGCATGATACAAACTTGCAAGTTCTCTTCATTATGGTGTAAGTCAGCACAGCAGAGCACAACAAAGCCTGCTGAACGAGTGTTGCTGAGCAGGATGTATCCTAACACAAGAGCCGGAAAGTCCTTAACTAGAAAGCACCTTTTGTGTACTTGAGGTAGCTTGTTTGACACACACCTGTCCTACCTAATCCTGATTCCCGGTCTTCTGAGTACCACAGTGCCTTTCAGATACTGACTGCCCACTTCAGACTAGGTACATGACTTGAAGAAAGAACTCTGGGGCAAGGGTTGATCCTTGGCTTCAGAAGGCCCAAAATGAAGTGAATAACAATAAAAACTCCTGTAAATCAAGCACTACAGGAACTCAGGGAAGGGAGCCTTGTTGTGACTGGGTTTTACAGGAAGGAAGGGGTTGGGAGTTTTGATTGAGAAGGATGTGGGATGGGCTGGATCTCTTTGATTTTAAACCTCTTCAAAAGTTGGTTCATTCCCCACCACCTTGTGAATCTTACTCTGTGGATGGAGAATTAGTAAAATGGGACCTGACCATGGTGGCAAATGCCTTTAAATGCCAATACGTGGGAGGTAGAGGCAGAGGCAGGAAGTTTGAGGTTAATTTCAGCTGTTCAGTAAGTTGGAGGCAAGTCTGGGCTATGTGAGCTCATGTCTCAAAAATAAAACAAAATAAAACAAAACCAGAAAATTACTAAAGTGGGGCTCAGGTGCCTTTAAAAACTTTATAGTTTTGGGGTTGGAGAGGTGTCTCAGCAGTTAAGAGCACTGGTTGCTCTTGCAGAGGTCCTAAGTTCAATTCCCAGCACCCGCATGGCAGCTCACAATCTGGTGCCCTCTTCTGGTCTGCAGACATACATGCAGACAAAGCACCTGTATGCATGAAAAATAATCCTTAAAACTGGACCATTTTATTTTCCTATTTATTTTTTGAGGTAATGTCTCATGTAGCCAGGTTGGTCTCAGGCTCACTGAGTGACGAAGGATGACCTTGAGCTTCTGATTGTCCTGTCCCCACCTCCTGAATGCTGGTGTATGTTTCCATGCCCAGTCTATGTGGTGCTGGAGATTGAACCTAGGGCCTGCTGCAGCTAGGTGAGCACTCTACCAGCTGAGCTACACTGCCAGCTCCCAGAAAGCAAGTTCCTTAGGTGGCTGCCATTGTAAAGGTTTGGGGTACACTCTGAGATGGAGGGAATAGTTTGAGACACTGAAGTCAGAGAGTGGAGAACGTGTTAAGAGTGCAGTCTGATCATTAATCTCAACTCCAGTTGAGGGTGCATTAGGGAATACTGGGAGAGAAAAGGCTGTAAAGGGGACATGGAGGTGGATTCTAGAGGCCTTAGCTGCCAGCCTGAACATGTGGACTTTATTCAAGGCCTCTCACTTGGGCTGGGTTGGGGTGAAGGCAGGTGTGGAAGAGCTCTGTGTAGGGGAAGAGCAGGTGAGACTGGAGGATGGTGAGGTGAGGCAGGTGAGGTTGTGGGAGGCTGGCGGCAGTCTTAGTTTTAATGTCTGAATTATTAAGGTGATTGTGGCCCTGGAAAGAAAGGCGGTGTGGAAAGGTCAGAGGAGGAATGCAGGTTTGTGAGTGACTGGCGGGGCAGGAGAGAGTTATAGCTAGCTCTTACTGTTTCTTAGACAGTGTTCAGTAAAGGCTTGTGGTGAATGGGATGCTGTTGGAGACTGCCTTGGGTTCATCACTGTTTCTTCTCTAACCCTGGTGCCTATGTCTCGTCACCTGTGGCTGGGGGCTGGGGAGGGGAGGAGCTCAATATCCCAACTACTTGGGTGGCTGAGGCAGGAAGATTGAGAGTTCAAAGCCTGCTGGGGCTACAGAGTGAATTCGAGGCCAGACTGAGTAACTTGACAAGATCCTGTCTCCAATTTTTTTGTTTGTTTTTGAGACAGGGTCTATGTAGCCCTGGCTGACCTGGAACTAAGTAGACCAGGCTGGCTTAGAACTCAAGAGATTCGCCTGTCTCTGCCTCCTGAGTGCTGGGATTAAAGGTGTGCACCACCATACCCTGCCTGTCTCTGATTCCCACTCCCTTGGTCTGTCTGTCTGTCTGTCTGCCTGTCTACCTACCTACCTACCTACCTACATACCTACCTACCTACCTATCATCTCAGTGGTAAAGCACTTGCCTAGGATGCATGAGGTCTGGGCTCAATTCCCAAGAAGCCCCCCCTCATCCTTCTTCACTTAAATAAACCAGTCTGGAGACTGGCCTCCATCACCAGAATTGGGTTACAGGCATTGATAGCGTATTGTGGGATCGATCCTTGGAGAATCCCAGAATGGTTTCTGTGTTTTTTTTGAGACAGGTTCATGGTGAAGCTGGCTGAAGAGACTGATGGGATCATTGTCTCCAATGACCAGTTCCGGGATCTGGCAGAGGAGTCTGACAAGTGGATGGCGATCATCAGAGAGCGGTGAGAATAGAGTGCCGACTCAGACCTTTCTCTAAAACCAGCTCTTCTCAGGCCGCCGGGTGAGAGTCCTGGGGAAGGGCTTGACGATGCCTCAAAGGATGATAGCCAGTAGCTCCGGGCGGTGTTGGTCTCAGCAAGGTAGGCGAGGTCATTTCTGTGACCCCCTCTTTCCTCATCCAGCCTGCTGCCCTTCACCTTTGTGGGAAACCTCTTCATGGTCCCAGATGACCCCCTGGGTCGAAATGGCCCCACCCTGGATGAGTTCCTGAAGAAGACAGTCAGGTAATGCCCCTGTCGATAGGCTCCTCTTAAGGATTGGAGGCTTGGATGGGAGTGTTGCAGTTTGGGCCAGCTTAATTCTGCAGTAGTATTGAGTTTGAGGGGCTGCCCTTTAAAGTCCCCCTAGAGAACCCTGACACAGAGCTTTGTCCTAGGGAGAGAAACTTTTATTTCTTTTCTCTCTGGTCAGTGTGTTTGATGGAGCGATTTGGGAGATGTTTGCACGTCATGATAGCCAGTTGTACCCCCACACCCTTTGTTGGCTCATTAAGCAAGTGATTAAGCAGGACTGCTTCTCATTAGGGTTGTCTTCCTAGTGGGTTGATACTGCCGCTCAGTGGCCGGTTTAGGAAACTTCACAAATTCATCTGAAGCTGGACATCGGTCAGTTTGACTGAGGCTCCCTGAGGCCCAGTTTTTCTCCAGAGTGCATCAATGCTTACTCTGCTTTTCTCCAGGAAACAGGGCTCTTCTAAGGCTCACCAGCCCTCCAGAGGCCCCCCAGAGCATGGGAATCAGCAGCAGGGGAAGCAGGGGAAGGAAGAGGAAACAGGCAGCGGTGGCATTCGGAAGACCCGGGAGACAGAGCGGCTCCGGCGCCAGCTGCTGGAGGTGTTTTGGGGTCAGGACCACAAGGTGGACTTCATCCTGCAGCGGGAACCATACTGCCGGGATATTAATCAACTTTCGGAGGCCCTGCTGAGCCTCAACTTCTGAGCCTTACTTGCTTGCCTAGCTGCTGCCCTATCAGATTCAGTGTCCCCCAGCCGAGCCCCTTCTTTACAGTCCCCTCTGCTGCTCAGACTGTGACCCAGATGGTGCTTTGGCTTGAGGAAGCACTGGAGAAGAGGATTTGAGTGTGGGAATAATCTTGCCTTGGGGTACTTTGAGTACAGGTCCATAAAAAGTGACTCAACCTGAGTCAGGACCGCAACCAGCTCTTAGGTTTGATCAGATCTAACTCCTGAACCTCATCTTTGCAAAGGGTTTCTGTAGGGTGTAGAAGTTCTTCCTGAAGACAGACCGTTGGCCTCACCTCCAGGGTAAACTGAGTTGGAGGCTAGGGTAAGCTGGAGGTGGCACAAAGGGCTAAATTGAGGAAGACGGCATCCTTCTGGGTTCCTTGGATAGGCTGAGCTGTCAGGTTCTGGAGGGGCCATAGTGCTATGTGGGCTGTTGCAGTGGGACAGCAGAGACCAGAAGGCAGAGCGGCGGGGGTTCCAATCTCAGGTGTGTCTGCCTGTGACCTTGGCGGAGTCGCTTGGCCTTTACTATGTCCATATATCAGGCATAAAAAAGAACCTTTGAGAGGAATGATGAGAACAGAGGAAGGCTCCTGTGAGGAAGTGATCTTGGATCATGTCTCAGGTGTGTCTGCCTGGGGCTGCATAGGCTCCCTAACCTACACTTCATGTTCAGAGATGTTCACAGTCCGTACCCTCAGTGTAACACTGGGTTTTCAGTAGAACATGCCCTGTAATGGCTGCATCCTTTTCCAGCAACCTTCAAAACACATATTAACAAAACAGTTGTTAGGGTTGATTGTCGCATTACCTAAATACTCTCAGGGTTCCTAGAAGTGGCAGCTGGTCAGCTGCATTCAATTGTTTGTTTACAGACTCATAAATGTGTCAGAAAGGCCCTGGTTAAATCCTCTCTCTGGTGGTGAAGCCATGCTTTACAGCAACAATGTTAGTGGGCTCTATCTAATATTTCCTTTATGGAAGACGGAGGTTGCATTGGGCTTTGTGTGTATGGTGAAGAAACTAGTTTCTGGGAAAAGATACTTGATTGGTCACAGATCAACTCCACTGACCTAGCATGACCAACTGTTTACATCCTGATTCCCACAAGTCATTGTGCTGTATCTGCTTGAGTCCTGTGCCAGGGAATTTACTCTGTAAGGTGGCACATTCCTGACCTGGATGTACTTTTTCCAGTAGCTTCTCCTCTAGTGTAGGAACATGCTTCTATTGCTTTTACCTTCCCCAGGAATAACTCAGAGCTAGTCAACTTCTCAGATCAAGAGGTAAGGCAGGTGCTCCTGGGTTCAGCTCTGTTTGGGATCTTGTAGCAAGCCCCTGAATTAGATTCTTTTCTGGCTGGCTGACTTCAGGTGACCCAGAGTTGACTGTGTGTGGAGCTCAGTGATCAGGGAGAGGGTCCCTAGGTGCCAGTGTCTTAGTCTGTTTCACTGGGCAGTTTTCACCTCTATACCAGATTGACTCAGGCTGGGGCAGCTGTGCTGGAGACAGATTGATCAGGGAAATGACAGTGACTCTTCTCAGTGCCCAGGAAACAGTGAATGGGCTGAATTGGTTGCCAGTGGAACTGCTTTTCAAGTTTGTGATTGGTTTCTTGCTTTTTTCACTTGCCATAGTGGTGGGTGTACAGAAGGCCAGAATTGGCTTCCTTTTTATGCTGTGGGCCCTGGAAGGCTGAAGTATTCCCTAGCAGATGAGAGACAAATCCTAGGCTTATAGAGGGACATTGGCTCTGTGTTTCTGCAGTATGAGGTGGGACCTGCATGTGTCTGCTACATTAATTCACTGTCATTGTGAAATGCTGAAGGCCAACATACAGGCCTTCCCCCCACTTTTCCTGGCATCCTCTGAACTGGTGGTTAGGGTGGCACCAGAACTCACTGGAAATAGATCCTTATATGTATTGTCTTTAACCTCGGTCATAACCTCATGTCTCACCAGCTCATTTGGGAAGAGATACCAAGAAAGAGAGGGGCGAGGAGAGAGATTGCATATTACAACACTCAGAACCTCATTTAGGAAGAAGAGCCATCTGGAGTAATATACAGTTCTTACGAGAAGTTCTAGGAGAATCTAAGCCAAAGAGACAGCTGAAGCTAGTGATATACTTTATTGCCATAACTTAGAACTTTCTCTACACAGCATATAGGAGAACTGGGGCAACAGTGTGACCCACAAGAAGTTGAAGAAGTTAAGGTTAGAATGAGATTACAACCTTGACTGGAGTTCCTCAGATAGGGATGGAACAACAATTCAGGAAGAAAGTGAGGAGGAGAGATTCGAAGACCCAGATGGCTTCTGCTCGCAACTGCAGGGCTCCCCTGAACCCATCCTCAGTATGCAGGAACAGGCCTCAGCTCCTGCCTTGGGGTCCTTCTCCACTTAGGCTACAACATCTTTCAAGGCAGCCCCCAACTCTGGGAAGGAATACTGGTAGCCAGTGGCCAGTGTCCGCCGTGGGACCACTTTCTGGCCTTCCAACAGCATGGTGGCACGTTCTCGTCCAAAGACTGCTTGTACCACAGTGCTGGGGACAGGTATGAAGGCTGGGCGGCCCAGGGCAGCACCCAAGGCTTGGGCAAACTCGGCATTGGTAGTGGTGTATGCTGGAGCCACCCCATTCAGGATTCCTTGGACGTGGTCTGCTTCAAGGGCATGAGTCAGAATTCCTGCCAGGTCACCAATATGTATCCAGGGGAAGAACTGTTGACCTGAACCAATGGGGCCTCCTAGGCCCAGGCGGAAGGGCAGAAGCATGTGGCCGATGGCACCACCCCCTCGGCCCAGCACAACCCCTAAAGCAGGCAAGAGAGGTGGTACAGGAAGGTTGCTTAGCCTTGACAATCTGCACTACTCTCATTTCTCTTTTCCCTTCCTCACTTTCTTCCCGTATCGATTTGGAGTGGATGGAGTTGAGGGTTATGGACTTTCCTGGGACTTTCCCTCTCTACGTTAGCTAGAGTGACGTGTCCTCACTGTAAGCTCAGCCCTCCTCGGCCCACAAATCTTCCACTTTGCCTGGTTCCCAGGCCCTTGGTCCTCACCTGAACGTACCACGACCTGGCGTGTAGACTCTCCAGGAAGCTTGGCTGCTGCTTCCCATTTGGTTACCAGGTTGGAGAAGAAGTCAAAATCCCCTCCTGGGCTGTCTTCGTCATACTCCTCAGTCAGGCTTGGCTGGTAGTAAGCTGCCATGGGAGAGCACTCATTTGCTCTGGCTGGCCCTGTCCTGCTGGGCCCTCCGCAGTTAAAGGCTCCCTAGCTTCATTCTCTATGACCCTTTGGCTCTCCACAGGAGAAGAAAGGACCGTGACTTTTCCCCTTGAGCTTCTCTATGTGTTCCTGCCTGGAAGTCTAGCCTTTGGCTGCAGGGCTATACCCAGAGGCTGCTAGCTTGTAGTGGTTAGGGACAGAAACCTGGGTGCCAGGCTGCTTGAGCTCCACCATTCCTGATGTCTGTGACTTTCTGGCAAGTTACTTCTCTGTATGAACAATTTGTATCTTCAATATGGGAGTAACTGTACCTACCTCATAAGGTTGTTGCAAGGATTAAATAATACAACATGTATAAATTACTTAGTATGGTGGCTACTACTTACATTTTGTTTACAATTATGTGGTCTCAAGGGCGACACACCAGTAGGGGGCTGTTCATAAAGAACTGTGGTCCAAAAAGCAAGAGACTTGGGAGTAGGTAGACTTCCTCAGCATTAGGACTGGCATCATTCCTCTTTCTCTGAGGGCTTCCGATAAGGACTTCTAGCTTTGAGTCTAGCCACGTACACTTCCCACTCCGTTCACACCCAGAAATACCACATAGTGAAAATACAGAGGTTGGGAGAAACCTGCTGTGGCTGGAGGGTCTAGAAGCTATACCGGAGGGGATCTACGCTCTAAGGTGCTGCAGTGGGGTGTGGCTAGCCCCAAAGGGCCCGAGCTGCTTTCTCCCTGTCAGTGTAAGAGGTTGGTGATTTGGGGCATACCTACACCTGTGACTAGTATCCATGCCTGGGGAGGGTGTGTGGCTTGGGTGATGGCTTCAGCTAGCAAGTGGGTGGTATCCAGGCGGCTGGTAAGAACCTCTTTTTGGAAAGTTTCGTTCCATCTGAAGAGAAGATAAAAGGTCAGAAGTACAGACATGCATCCAACCCATATCCTCACTACTCACCCTGTCTGTTCGAATGCATAACTCAGGGTAGCTAGGAAAGGTAAGACTTTCCCCTCTCCATGATATGTATGTCTTTCTTAGGACACCGGTATAGAACAGGCTCCAAGGTTAAGAGAGGCACAGTACATGTCTACCATTTACAGCTCACAGGAGTCGACCCTCTCCCTCTGTGCACGGCCCGGCTGACCTTCGCAGAGGGTTGAGGATGTTCTCTCCAGCCAGGTTGATGACAACATCGCAGAAGGGCAGCCCCGACCTAGTGAGCTCATTCTGTTGGAGAAGGCACAGGACCTCCTGGTACTATCCTTCCCGCAGCAAACTGCCCTCCCACCCATCTTGCAGAGGCTGGACGTACCCACGTGATTCGACCCGGCCCCGGCTGCCGGGAGACCCACGTAACGGTGTGGCCCCTGGCTTTCAGCAGGTGGGTTAGGGCTGTCCCAATGAATCCCGTCCCGCCACCTGACGGGAGAGCACAACTGTTTATACCCCGAGTGGAGGCAGGCCTGTCTCCTCTGACACCAGGCCTCTCCTCCACCCCTCCCCGCCCTGCAGAGGTGACACAGGTCACAAGGTTTCAGAGATTCGGCTCTTGGGGGCTGGGAAACCAAGGCTAAGTTGCTTGCTTAGAAGATCGCGCCCAGTGGGGCTGGTCTCCCAGCTCTCAGCCCGCCCGCGACTCTCTCGGCCCTCCCTCACCCACGAGCACCCGCATAGCGACAGGAAACCAACACGCCTGCGCGAGATTTAAATACCGGTCGCGCCGCCGCGACGCACTTCACGCGAATTTCAGGACTAGGTGTAACCGCCCCCCCACCTCCTCCCCCACCCCGACCCGGAAGGAGTTATATAGCAGTAGCGAAAGACAAAGTTTGCCCGGGAGGTTGATGACGCAGAGGAGAGGGGAGGAGGAAGTGCAGAAAGGACTCGCTTGGCGGTGGCACCGTGGGGTTCTTTGATCGTCTGATTCTTCCCTGGTCGTTTCTCACAGTTCCGCCTCTTCCTGGCAGCGCCCGAAGGTGCCTAAGTTCCTTCTCCAGTCGATGTCCTTGAGGTTCTCACCGGCATGCGTTCCACCCTCTGCTTCCCGGTTCACTCCATTTCCCCGAGCTTTCCGGAAACACATATTGCCCATGTTTCACCAAGTCTAATGCCCAGTTTTAGATCATTTTGACTGGTCGCCCAGCCAGAATCACTGACGTGTGCTCTCTCCTCCTTTTGGAAATGCTGCATTTTGGGTCTCCTGTCTTCTGGGACTTTAAGAACCAATTTTGGCGTGTATTGATTGCTCCACCTCCTTTAAATTCTTAAGATGTAGATAACCTTCCCAGTTGGATCCTAGGACCTTCTTTACGTCCTCTATGCTCCCTTGTCCGCTTGCCCCTCCCCCTTTCCTTCTTTGTTTGTAGTGCATGCGAGGAAATAGTCCTCTATCACCCTCCACCTTAATTTTTGAGGCAAGGTCTCATTGAACCTGGAACTCACAATTGGCTAGACTGGCTGGCCAGCGAGACCCAGGCTCCTGCTGTGTTGGCTCAGATTAATGGCGCAGGTTACAATTCGCTTTATATGTTCAGCTTTTCACAAAGGTGGTGGCGATCAGAATTCAGGTCCTTCTGATGCTTGTGCAGATCCATCTCAGGTCTCTTTCCATCCACCGTCATCCTGGCTGCCCACAACACACAGCCCCTGTCCATTACCATCTATGTTGTGAATTCAGTCACTGATTCTTCATAGAGCCCCCAAATGTATGCAATTCAGATCTCTTCTCTGAGTTCCTGACTCCCATACAAACCTCTCTAGAGCTCTCATTTAAAAAAGAGAAGTATGTGTTTGGTGGTTTTGCCTGCATGTGTGTCTCTACCACGTGGGTGCCTGGTGCCCTTTGAGGCCCGAAGAAGTTATGGGATTCCCCAGAACTGGAGTTCAGACGGTTGTGAGCTGCCATACGAATGCTGGCACTCCAGCCCAGGTCCTCTGGAAGAGTGTCAAGTGTTCCCAACCACTGAATCATCTCTCCAGCGCCTCTAGATCTCTGGTTGCCTGAAATGCAGTTGATTTTACACACTAAATATCTCTCAGATCTAGTTCTATCTTTGCTAACTAAAACCCTGATTCCAGTTATTCTCTCTAAATTCCTGAACGCTTTCTTAATAGGCTTTGTGATTTTGAGTTTTTTTTCTCCACCTACACATTGGAAGCTGAATCATCATTGGATAACACGTGACAGGACAACTGTGTTGTGTGTCATATGTTCTAAGAAAGCCTACGAGGACAGAGTTACTCAGTGAGTCAGATAAAACATAAACACCTCCACCACTTTAACGGCATTGCCAACTTACTTAGAAAACCAAAGAGAGTCTCTGGAGACAAAAAGTATCTCCAGGCCTGAGCCTCTGCTGAAGATGCATTGCCCGACCAAACTCCAGTCAGGCTTTTGAGTCTTCTTTTAGGTTTGTCTGTGTATTTCCTCACAAAATCCCATCTTATCAAATCTTCCTGCTAAAACCATTTAGCAATAATCCCCATTTTGATAACCTGGTTGTCCGTATTCAATTCAGTTTTCCAGTCTTCAGGTGATGTCCAATCATTTTGATTGGTGCGTGTATATAAGCTGCCTTTTCTCATTGCTGTGACCAAGTACCCTACACAAGCAACTGAAGACAGGAAGTGGGTCTTTCGGCTCACAATTGGAGGGTACGATCCATCAAGGTATGTAAGGCATGGTGGCTGGAGTTGAAGGTGTCTGTCTAGTCAGGAGGCGGAGAGAGATGAATGCTTGTTGTTGAATATTATTTTAAAGTGTGTAGCATTTTCCTGTGGAGGTAGAATATGATGGGGAGGAGAACTGTGGTAGTTTGAATGTAATTGGCCCCCATAATCTCACAGGCAGTGGCATTAGGAGGTGTGGCTTTGTTGGAGTGGGTGTGGGCTTGTTGGAGGAAGTTTGTCACTGTGGGGAGGGGTTTGAGGTTTCCTATGCTTGGAGTCAGTTGACTTCCTGTTGCCTGCAAGATGTAGCACTCTCAGCTCCAGCACCACATCTGCGTGCACGCCGTCATGCCCCCCACCATGATGATAATGGACGGAACAGCCACTCCAATGAAATGTTTTCCTTATCAAAGTTGCCATGGTCTTGGTGTCTCTTCACAGCAGTAGTAACCCAAACTAAGACAAGTACTCAGGGGACTCTTGTTTCTTAGATCAGTGATGGGTCCAGGCTATTCATTTTATTAATCTTGGTATTGTCTGAAATATTCTATAACAAAACTACATGGATTCAAAATTTATATTTCAGGTGTGCAAAAGTATAATTTTGCATAACTTTCTTTTCTTCTTTTCTTTTTTCTTTTTTTCTTTTTTTTTGAGACAAGCTCTCATTTTGCAGCCCAGACTGACTTCAGATTCACAGTAATCCTCCTGCTTCAGCCTCCCATGTTCTGGAATCCAGGCATGAACCACCATGTGCAGCTTGTAAGTTTACTTTCTGTAATTAGTTTGCTCATGAACATCTCTCATGAAACAAACTTAAACTGACCAGACAGAGGGAGCTGTAATCACTAATTTAGACTTTTCTTTCTTTCTTTCTTTCTTTCTTTCTTTCTTTCTTTCTTTCTTTCTTTCTTTCTTTCTTTCTTAA
>CABHPH010015441.1:0-10319 GCA_902168325.1 Peromyscus nudipes | reverse complement strand
GGGGGGGGGTAGGGGTAGGGGGGTTGTTCTTCCTATGATCCATATGGGAAATATGAGAATCCACCCCACTTGAACCATAGGGAACATCTGAGACTCCCGTTTCTTTGCTTATTTATCCTCAGCCTTGAGTGGCATTAAGAAGGTGAGCTCTAAGGCAACAGCATCTGGGGGACTGGTGCCTAGTGCAGTGGACAGCATTCTTGGGGGAGGGTTAGGGTCTATAAGAATCAGAGAGACTAACCCCAGCCTGTCGCTAAACCTGGACGGTTACCAGTAAGAGCCTACATGCCTTGAGTCAAGTGAGGCTACCACAGATCAAGCTGTTTTCCTGGTTACGGTTTCTGGGGCTGGGAACAGAAGATGTGTTCTCAGCAGTGAGAAGCTGCCAGTAATAGTCTCTACCCTAGCCTCCATCACTGAATAGCCACTGAGAACAGAGCCTGTGTTTGGGTCTGGGTTACTTAGTTCTATCAAAACAAAACAAAAATAACTCTCAAGTATGACAATCAGCACTAAAATCCCACAGCATCCTGAAAACTCCCTATTTTCTCTGAGATCATCATGAAAATATAGGCAAGACATCTTCCCAACTCACATTGATTGACTGATTGAGCAACTGTCTAGTGAGGAAGCACTGATGTGCCTTCTGGCTCATTTGCAGACAGGTCCTTTTGGGATGACAAAGGTGGAGTGAGTCCACATCCCTCCTCCTTGTTGTTTAGAGCTGTGGTCTCTGTACCTGACAGAGAAGCTAGGAAGCCATCTGGACTGTCACAGGCTGCGAAGGACCCAGAGGGAACCAAGTAGCTATAACACCCAGCCTGAGCCCCCACCCCACTTGGGAAGCTTCTCTAGGCCCTAGAAAGTCTATGAACAAGCTCAGGGGCTTTTTAAAAACTTCACTCCTTTGTGCTAACCAAAGACAAACTTTATGTGGAAAGAAATCACAGGATTGAAAGATGAGAAGCCAAACGCTAGTCCCAGCTGTGCTGGGGCTGGGCAACTTCTGCATCCTGTGTCTCGGTTCTGAGTCACGAAAACTAACCTTATGTGCGACACGGGACTAAAATAAAACGGGTCACACTTGCACAGCAGACACAGCGGCAGCCAGACACCTCCTTGGCAGGGGCATGCCGCCTCCTCAGCTCTCCCTCCCGCTGTTGCTGTCGGCACAAGGTTTATTCCCATCTCATCCCATCTTCCTGCAGACATTGTGCTCCCCTGCAGCTTCTGTTTCCGGTCAGGACTCATCTTCCTTGATTTCAACACCCAGGCTGTCACTGTTCAGCACCTACTGCCATACAGTGACTACTTTTGAGTATCTCCACTGCCATGCACGTGATAACCTCAGAGTGGGGCTGGTTCTGGAATGGCGGTCTGACATTTTCCTCTTGGGTTACTCTCTCCTCACCCCCTTAACCCTCATGGCCCTTATCACCACCTCTGCAGTCACTCATCAAGACTCTGTCCACCACTCTATTCCAGAGTCACCCTTCTCCACCTTGTTGACAGACCCTGTTAAATCACTGGTCATTCCAACCTTAGTGAGGAAACATTTCTAAGTATGTGTTCAATGTCTGAATGTCCAGATGATTGCCACCTCCTTTGTGCTCATTCCTATGAGTGTCTTGCCAACCTGTGTCTCACTAGCATCTGCCCTTCCTGCCTGTTTCTTACACGGGGGCTGTACAAAGTCAGCCTGTACTGTGGGAAGAGCACACTCATAGATCAGGCCTCAGTCATGACAGGTCTTTACAAACTGAGGAGTAACTTTGAGGGATATGCAGAGTGAGCAGCCAGCCTGAACTCTGGTGTCAGACAGACATAGGCTTGAATCTGGCCAGTAACTGCCCTGTGGTCTTGGGCCAGCTATCTGAGCTCACTGAGGTGTGGTTTATTTCAACACCAAGCTTCACAACTAGCTAGACACAACCACTGACTGGGACTTCAGCCATGTTTGCACTGTACATGGGTCACCTCCCAGGAAGGCGTTCTTTTCATTCTCACTTACAGACCGGGGCTGGAGGCCATCCTGAGGGTGCTCTTGGCCTTGGGAAGAAGTGGTGAGAAACCGGACATAGCCTAGCCCACCATCTGCCTTACAAGGTCCCGAGAACCAAGAACAAATGGACCTGGGATGTAGGAGATGGGGCTTATAGCAAGCTGCCCAAGTCTTTCTGGCCTTGGGAAAAAAAAAATCAGCGAAGACCCCATGACCCGAGGGCTCCCTTTGTGCTGCCACAGTGTTCCTCTTCCTTCAAATCTGGAAACCCACAGGGCGGTCAACAGCAGAGTAAGTTCCCCTTGCTGCTCCTGACCTTGACTAAGCCACTGGTCTCTGGTTATAGCCCTTACTACTGGCCCTTCTGCCCCTGGAAAGCCAGATCCCAACACCCCTTTCCTGACCTGCTCTCTGGGATCCTGACTGAATTTGGGAATGCTGCCCTAACCTCACAAACCTCCAAACACACTTGACATTCGGGGCTATCAGCCTGCTCAGATCAATGAGCACCTACAGTGACTCTCCTGCCTCACACACAGAAGGCTGTTCTTCATGCTTTGCTTATCTTTCTTCACAGTCTGAGCTCAAGAGGAGCTTAGCAACAGCACTGCTTCGTTCTCTACAGCAAGGACCCACTCCATGAGCCCCACTCACTACTCATGTGCTCCCTAGCCTTATTAGACCTTGTGTAGTTCACAGTTCCTGTGACAATCTGCTTCCACCTGCTGGGAAGGCTGTCCTCATACAAGCCCCTCTAATTCACATTGTGCTGTCTCAGGGCTCTTCCTGTGTCAGTTGAGAATTCTGCGAAGTCCTCTGTCTTTTCTGTAGGGGCTTTGAGTGCCTCTACTTAAAATCTCAATGGACAGCAGCACCTGTGGCTGGAGAAGAGTGGGCTGAGCACTTCCCAGCTTTGGCTGGACACACTTCACAGGAACAGCCAGGCCTCTAAGACTAAATTTGGTCTAAAGACTTCTGTCCAATTCACTCAAACAGAAAATTCCCTCATGGCCTCAAAACTGTCAATAACTGACCAAGTTGACAGCTGATCTCGTAAAAAATGTTGCCAATCTGGTCCCATGCTTTCTCAGACTGGTCCAATGCCAGATCGCATAGTGCTGGAAACAACAGTGTTGGCCTGTTTGCTTATGCTGCCCATGTTCCTTCCTGGGTCAGAGTTTCTGACTCCCCTGGGGCCAATTCCTATATAGTGTAGAAGCAGCTCCATCTCTATTCTGTGGAGCTCAAGATGCCCTGGACATAACAGCTTAGTGCAGCCTCTGCATAGCCCTTCAGATCCACAGCACACATCCACCTCTGAACAGCTCCAGCACTCCTCGAAGCCCTTGCCTGTGTTCTTTGTATTATTCACCACTGCTTCTCTATGCTAATGTTCTGTGTAACTAGATAATAAATTCCTATGGGCAATGACTTTCTTTCCTCGATATGTATCAATCTCCTTATAGTTTTTGGCAGAGTGCTAAGCACACTGCATAATCTCAGCAGCCCACAAACCTGAGTCATGGAACTCGAAAACAGCGGCAGCTCCCACTCATTCCTAAGACTCCCCATTGCCCAGTGGGTAGAATCCTAACTCTATGGCAGCTGGCAGCTGTGAATGGGGACAGGGAAGGAGTCAGGTCAAGTGCTATTCTTCAGCTGTGTTCTCAGGGTCCTCAGCTCTTGGAGTGAGGCCTTACTTCTCTGGGCACCCTAGAAACACTTTCTCACTGAGAAAGGTGGAAGAACAGGAACCTGCACCATCCCAAGAGGGAGCACTCACTGCAGAGACCAGGCCAGGTGAAAAAAGACCCCAGCTTCCTTCTTGCCTCATGTGACCACCTGTGATACCTGCCTTTAATTGTCAACTTGCCACACACAGTCAGTCTCACCTGAGTTGTAGTGAGGAACTGTCTAGATCAGGTAGGCTTGTGGACAAGTCTGTGGGGAGCTGTCTTATCCTAAAAGTGGGTGGTGCCACTCCCTGAATTTGGGTCCCAGCCTGTATAAAGGAGAAGGTACACATGTTCTATCTGCTCTTGACTGGATGTGACCAGCTGCTTCAGGCCCCTGCCTCCTGCCTTCCCTGCGATGAGAAACTGCAACCTGGACTGTGAGATAAAATAAACCCTTCCTCCCCTTAGTTGCTTCTGTCAAGGTATTTTGTCACAGCTACACAAATGATCACAAGACAACCAACCAGTGTAGGTTCGAACTCATTAACCTTCCCTAAAGTATTCCACTCCCACTAGCCTTTCACATTCCAACATCACACTATCACTGCTGGGCACCCCTGTACACTCAGGCCTGCCCAGAATATCCTCCCTCCTGTGTTCCTGGTTTTAAGGACAGAGTCCTTTACCAAGGAGCTTGGGTTTGTAACCTCTCCAAACACCTTCCCCTGGCACCTCCTTCCATTCTTCAGGGCCTGCAGAAGTCTCTGCTGTCTTCTCCACTGTTCACAGAATGTTGTGGGTGCCTCTGTATCTTAACAACGATGCTGTTCAGGCTGTCTTCATGCTTGGCACAAGCGCATCATGCTCATGTGCCCATGTGTGCTTGGTGGCCAATGCCGGAATCACTACTGAATGATCACAATGCTCTGTGTGCACAAAATGGTCAGCACAAAACTCCAGCTTCCAGGAAAATAGCACCATCACACCAGAGACAGTCTTGTACTCACAAAGTAAGGACACAGGAAGAAGGTAATAAAATGGAACAAGTCCCTCCATCTGGAATCCACTAGAAACGTTGGTACCCATTCCTGTGGCCGGCTTGGTACCCACAGCAGCAAACAATCTGTAACACACTGAGGCACTGTGTAAGGGCAGGCTGCATGCTTGTCACAGATGCCCAGACACAGGAAACAGTCTACACCTGTGTGAGGGCAGGCTGCATGCTTGTCACAGATGCCCACAGACACAGGAAACAGTCCACACCATGGCACCAACAGCAAGCATCTTGGCAGGGTTATGGGTGTTTTTTAAATTCCTTTTTGCTTACCTATGTTTAATGAGATATCTGCTAAAAACACAGTCCCTACATAACAAAGAAAAATCAAGTCCCCCTTTTTTTTGATAAAAGAAAGGCAGTTTCTAAAAAGGGAAGGTACTTTAAAATTGCATTCTTTTGCAAATACATAGATGAATTAAGTCAATTAGGGTATGGTATGGTATAGCTTTACTTTTCAAATGACCATAGTGAATGTGACTGTGTGGAGAACCTTGTAGGTTCACTTACTGCAAATGATTCATTACTTGGAAATGCTCCCTGACAAAGACCACAGGAGGTGAACCCAGCAATTTCCTTTGAAAACAATTCTGAAAATGAGGGTCAGTACATAATGGTTGGCTCTTCAGTAAGGTAAAAGCTCCTGCATTGGTCCACAGATGTGTGCATGTGTACAGATGCCCACAGAGCCCCCTCAAGAGCACTGCACTGAAGCATGGACACAAGGCTGCACACACATTTTCTCCTAATGATTCGGGGCTATAAGGGCAGAGCCTGAAGCCTGCAGCTAATTTGCTGGACAGTGGGTGTTTATGAGACTTGTAAAAATATTTTTCATCAGTTAACAATCTCCTAAGTCAAATCAGACCACAAACCACATGCTCTGTCATCCCTTCCCACAACTCTAGCTGCTCACAGATGCCAAATGGTCAGGAATCTGCAGTTTACATTGTGACCCATGGACAGTCTCAGGAGCTGTGGTTTCCAATGCTGTACTGGCACTGCCCCCATACCCCCCACTAAACACACAGCACTGAAAAGCTGTTATCACAGTGCACATAATTCAGTCCATAGCACCCGGGCCAGGAAGTGACAGAAACACAAAGGAGAATAACCACAAAGAACGTCCATGTGGACACATCAAGGTACAACCATCTCAACCTAAGATGAGAAACCTTAAAAATGGTGAGAGAAAACTGTTCAAGGGAAGGCCACATATTTAGTATAGGTCAAAGAGACACCTCCTCACCACCCCCAACCCCAACCAACCAATCAAACAAACGACAAGCATGGCAGCAGCAGGCAAGGCCTCTAAGGCCTTGAACTATCAAGCAGGAACTCACTTGAAAGGGTCAGTCTAAGCTGAGGTTAGTGAGATGTGGCTGTGCCTAAGAGTGAAGAGTAAGTGTACAAATTTTCAAAAATCTCGTTTGAACAGAGCAACATGCAAAAGGGCAACACAGGCTGAGGGCCAGTCAGTCAGAGGAGCCTGAGATCTGTCTGAACATTCAACAGCAACACAGGGCATTAACAGAACAAAGGGGAATAATCAAACCCTAGCAACCACAGCTTTCCTTCTGCCTCCTCAGCAGATGCAGGAAACGTGTGCATCAGATTTCAACACCAATCTGTGACGGTGAGGGAACCTGACAGTGGCTAGCCACAAAACACCCACAGCTCACATTGTGTTAACAACATAACACAGACTGTTTTCTCCTTCACTGACCCTTGAGAGCAGAGCTTGGACGCCCAGCTTCACTCTTTCCATTTAACACGGTACTAGAGGCATTAGACAGTTCAATAAAATAAGAAAAAGAAACAAGAGATGCAAAAATTGGAAAGGAAGAAGCCAAACTCTATGTACCAGCAGATGACATAATTATAAATACAGATCTTATGGAATCTGCAAAACAACTACCAGAGCTAGTAAGTCAGTTTAGCAAATCTAGAGGAAACAAGGCCACTGTACAAAACTCATTCATTTCTATATGCAACCACACAATTAAACATTGACGCTAATAAAAAGAACACAAGACCTGTACAGTTACAACTACAAAGCACCAAGGAAAAAGTAGTCCTCACACGGTAGTGATATCCGAAGACCAATTCAGTACTAGAGAAGCACAGTGAAGCACAGTGAATATCTATGTGAATAACTGGGGCACCGCCAGTCAGAAGAGCAGGGCAAGTTAGAGGACAGCATGGCTGAAAGTACAGGCCTTGGTGTCAAGCTCCTGTTCCGCTCTGGGACTCCCATCTGCTATCTGCCTCGCCCATATTGCCCATGCTCAGCTCCCTCATTGTGAGGATCACTAAGGGCATACTTTACTGCATAAGTCAAATGAGAAAAGGTCAATAAATCAGAAATGGTTGACACACAGGAGCTGCTGAACTAGATGTGCAAACAGCCATCATACTCAATATGGTTCTCTTCACAAGAGCCATGGGAAGGACACAGCAGGCTCAAATACAAGGAGGTGCAATGCTGGATGTCTGCAGCCCAGCCACATGTAGTAGCAGCCCAAACTCCTGAAACTCAACACCACAACTAGCAACAAGAGGAAGACACAGTTCTCAATCACACACAAGGGGCGAGGAGATGGCTCAGGGAGTAACGCAATTGCTTTACAACCATGAAGTCTGAGTTTGGACGCCCCCTCCACACCCATATAAAAACTGGGTACAGCAATGCCCATCTGTAACTCCATTGCTGGGGAGGGGAAAGGGGAGGGGGAGGAGCAGGAGAAAGAGGCGGCGGCGGCGGCAGCAGCAGCAGATCCCAGAGTCTTGCCAGCTAGTTAGCACACCGGAGTGGGGAGCTCCAGTCAATGACTATCTCAAAAATTAAAGTGGAAAGTGACTAATGAAAAAATCCAAGCCTTAAACTACAGTTATACTGATGAAGATAGCGCGGTACAGATAAAAGGGCAGACACAGATCAACAGAGTGGAGTTTCACATCACAGATCACCTGTCCATGATCTGAAATTTGATGACCAGACAGGAAGAAGAACTTTGAACAGTACTGAACACAATACACAAAAATTAACCTAAGATGGCGCATAAACTTAATCAAAAGTTAAAACTGTAAAACTTTTAGGAAGAAAGGTCAACAGCCCTGGGAGAGTCAGGCAAAGACTTTTTGTGTAGGACACAGAAATCACAAATTATAGGAGAAAAGGCTATGAAGTCAGATCTCATCAGAATGAAAAGCTTCCCTTTGAAGGATTGCTTTGAAGACCAAAACACAAGATACAGACTTTCCAAAATTGTTAACAATACAAGGCTCTGACTATGGACGATGCAGGTCACCAAGAATGGACACGCACGCAGAATGGAAGCACATTCACACTACAAGGATGGTCCACCACGACAGAAAACAGCCAGGTGATTTATTTTATAGTATTAAATGCACACCTACCACATCACCAGCCATTCCACACACAGGTATTTATCCAGGTGAAATAAACATACATTTCTACACGTGACCACAGATGATTGACTGTAGCATAACAACCAAAATGATCCACCAGCGGGTGAAACAACTGACACAGACTAGGATGTGACTTGCAGTAAAGGAACATAGCACCAATGCACCACGCCTGCGCGAATCTCAAAGGCTACACCTATCAAAGAACCCATACACACTTCCAAGAGCTCCACTTCCACAAAATTCTGGAATAGCCAACTCCAGCATATGGGAAGGCAGACCCAAGATGACCTGGGCTTGGGGGTCAGGAGGGTTAGTAGGGTAGGGTGAGGTAAGAACATTGCAGACCCACCCTGCTGGTAGCAGTGGTTCCAGGAGACCATACATCTGTCAAAGTTCATCAAATCATAGTTAACTCCGGGTATTTTATTGATAGTCTCTTGATAATGTTGATATAAAATCATGAAGACAAATATAGGGGAAATTATAACATTTTCAAACAAGACAGAATTTTTTCACCAGCAGATATACACTAAAGGTAAAGAAAAATGAGCTCAAATGGGAGCTCCAAGGTACAGGAAGGAACAAGGGTCATCAGAAGGTCTGAACGTGATTAATGTAATCGAACTAACTCTGGAGGGTAACAGCACTGTGTACAGACAAAAGCAGAGACAACAGGGATGTGTATGTGTGTGTGCGCGTCTGGTACAGGTACCAGCTGAGGAGAGGCTAGCTTTCACAGCCATGTGACTGCAGTGACGGGCAGCTTCCCAGGCAACAGCTATGCTCAGGAGTCAAGGCTTAGTTAAACAGGAGTTGCCACCAGAGAGGTGGGTGGGTCAAGCGTTCCAGGTGAGGCACAAGCTCTGCCTCGCTGTGGCCTTACTGTGCTGTCTGGCAGCTATACTCAACGAGAAAATGCTGTCTCCCAGCACACTTGGTTTCCTTAGGACCCAAACTCTTGAGCTGGGCGGAAATGAAGTCAGTGCCACAGCGAGAGACTGATATGCCCGTGCTGAGGCATGCAGGCCTTTGTTTTGACGACAAAGGCCAGTATTTTGGTACCACGGTGAAGAAAATGGAAGCAGTGCATGCTGTATGCAGGCGCCCCCATGGCAGCCTCCGTACATCTTTTCTCCAAGACTCATCTCTGACATCACGGCAGTACTGAGTCTCCTTCTGTGCTTGCCCATCAGAACAAACCATGGAACTCCTTGTAGGAGTGGTGTGTCAAGCACAGAGGTGACTGGCACCTTTCACCAGCCCTCTGCCTTTACAGGAATTTGAATAAAAGGTGCCAGAGCAGGAGTGACCACCTGGAGATGAGGTGATGGACACAGGCGACTGGGTGGGCGAGACCTCGGGGTGGCAGGCAGAGACACAGTTTTCTGTCTGTTAGGTCCCAACACTCCCTCTAGCTCCTGGCTTCCTCTCCACTGTGCAGGCCCTGGGCATTTGTTTCCCCTGATCCACCCTAAACCAGCACCAGTGAGCTGGAACTCAGAGAATCATGACCTGAGCATGCTGATCAATTGCTGATTTCTCAGAGGATTGGTGATCCATGCATGCTGATCAACTGCTGATTTTTCACCATAAACAGATGTTACAACTGCACTGGAAAAAAAATCTTACTTTTAAAACCAAGCCTGTATCTTTTAATGATTACTTTTTAGAACTAGTCCATGTTATGAGTTTATCTGGGCAGCCCACATACCTTCCTGAGTGAGGATCCTGAGGGAAGGACAAGACGCGGCTCAGATGCACACTGAGGTGAACTGCTGGACACACACACACTCTGCATTTCCATTTTCCTGGCTCTTAAAAGGTGGATGACAATACTCACCCTCAAAGGGCCCTTTAGAAATGTGATAGAAACCTTATCTTGAAAAAACAAACAAACAAACCCAACAACAACAACAACAAAAAAAAAAAAAAAAAAAAAAAAAAAAGGGAAGGTGATATATACAAAGCCCTCAACACAGGACTGGATACATAGCAGGTATTCAGCAAACGCTATTTTAGAATGTGATAAAAGCCATGAAGTTTCAAATGCAGACTCAAGCCCACCCTAGGGCAGTGGACACCTGGAGGCTGAGTGGCCTGCAGCCTCTGAAGCAGTCGGAGCACCACTGGCTGCTGTGCTTCTCCAGACATGGCC
>CABHPH010015396.1:0-12727 GCA_902168325.1 Peromyscus nudipes | reverse complement strand
AAAAAAAAAATCAGAAAGGTGGCCCCATTTCGCCTTTTGTTTTACCACCGTCTGCACATTTGATTGAGTGATCATGGGAACTTTTTATCTAAATGTGTAAACCTTCCCGCCAAGCAAAGCCTTCCATTGGCTGTTGAGTTCCTTCCATTCTGTGTCCTTGGTTCTAACTGTAGCTTCTCTCCTAGAACTGTCTGTAGGACCTAAGATATCCCCAACACTGGAAATTAAAGTGGAAATCTAAGCCACCCTTGGAAACAGGATCATGTGAATTGGTAGATAATTCAGGCAAACAGTCCTATGTTATTTTGTCTAACCATAACTAGGCATTTTTTCAATATATAAAATGACATCAGATAATGATCTCAGTTTTCATATCTGAAAACAGCATTGATATCTCTTTTTCGTAATTAGAATTACTTGCCAATCTTTAACCATTATTGTTTCTTCCTTTGCCAGAGCAAAGATGAATTGTACCACATTTTTTGTACTACATTTCTATTATAATTGCTTGTAATCAAAATGCTCTTCTAATGTTTAAAATAGTTAATGTTCTCATTCTATACCAGTAGATATTAAAGTTTCTTATTTCTGTAAAGGCCCTATTTAATTGGTAAAATGAGTTCCAGAGACACTAAATCCACACAAACTTATTGGTCATATACAGCATATATTTTAGTACATTTATTTTTTATTATTTCATTTAATTTTTTGAAATTATACTATAATTACATAATTCCCCCTTCCTTTTCCATCCTCTAAACACTCCTGTGTATCACTCCTCTATCTCTTAACTAGTTAAGAGATAGCCTTAATTTAATTAGTTGTTTATATATATATACATATATATAATATGCATGTGTGTGAATATACATATTTATTCCTAAATACACAAATGCAACCTGCTCAGTTTGTATAATGTTATTTGTATGTATATTTTTAGAACTATTTAACACTTTTCCTGTGTCTTTGTCATAATAAATCAATAAAGGAAAAATTATGAAGCTATGCTTCTGTCATAAGACAGTTCCGGATGAATATGTCTCCCTGTAGAGATTTCCTGGGTAAGAAAGCCGTAAGGAAGGGATCACTTCCTATTGTCTTTCTAAGCAATTGTAGTCCAGACAACACAAATCTTCTGAGCATGTGATGGAACTAGAGAAGCTAGAATTGCCCCTTGGTTTTCACTCATCAGTTTTTTCTAACTTTTCTCCACAGTATTTTAAATTTATATTTGACTTAGAAATATTTTTTCTCTAATTATTTTATTGATATAAGGCCTCCATGGTATTATGAGTAATGCTTCACATATTGGGAAATATATATATATATATTCCTAACATATTTACATGTATAATATCCTTTAATTTTTCCTTATTCAGACAGAATTACAGCTCAAACTCTACTTGAAATTACACAATTTAGTTTAAATTCTGAAGCTAAATTTCTACAAAAACTTAAAACTTATGATTCATAGTTAATACTCTTAAATTCATTAGGCACAATTTTTCTTAACAATATGCAGTCAAATTAAAAATTAATAATACTCACAGTGAAGTTTCAGGATATAACCCATGGTTTAGCTAAAGTTTCTAATGTCAGAAATCATATCCATATTGTGATATTTAAATTAGATGTGCAAACATTAATTTACCTATTATAATGCATATACGCTATAATGAGATGATGCAAACTTCTTGAATTATGTAGATTAACAGTCCTCCCAAATTAAATCATATACTTCTGAGAACTGTTTTTTTAATTGGGTGGCTTGTTTTCTTGGTGGTAAGTTTACTGAGTTCTTTTTATATTCTAGATATGAAGCCTCTTTCAGATACAGGACTAATAAATATGTCCCCCACTCTGAATGTTGAATCTTCACTCAAACGGTGGTGTCATTTGCTGAAGAGAAGCTTTTTAGTTTCATGATCCCTCTTTTGTCAATCATGTGTCTTTATTCCTGTGCTACCAGGATCCTATTGAGAAAGCCCTTCCTTAAATCGATATGGTGAAGCAAATTCCCTACTCTCTCACATAACAGATTCAGGCTGTTGGTCTTAAATTCAGGTCCTTGATCCATTTGAATCTGTGTTCTTTACAGGATGAGAGATAATGAAGATGATGTTTCATTCCTCTACATCAGTGGGTCTCAATTCATGGGTCACGACCTGTTTGAGGGTCATGTATCTGATATTTATATTATAATTCAGAACAGTATCAAAGTTACAGTTATGAATTAACAACAAAATAATCTTATAGTTGGGGTCACCATAACATGAGGAACTGTAATAAAGGGTCATAGCATTAGGAAGTTTGAGAACCACATTTCTACATGTATCTATTCAGCTTGACCAGAAGCATTTATTGAAGATGCTGTCTTTTCTTCAATGAGTATTGTTGGCTTCTTTGAAAAAAATGTAATAATAGGGCTTTGGGCTTACAATGAGTCCTCTATTCTATTCCAATGGTCAATGTGTCTGCTTTTATTCCAGTGCCATGCTGGTTTTACTTCTATAGCTTTTGCAATATAACTTGAAATCAGGGTAGTGATCCTTTCAACATGTTTCACTGCTCAGGTAAGTTTGGCTATTCTTATCATTTGTTTTTCTCTATAAATTTCATTTTGTTCAATTCTGTAAAGAGTTGTGTTGAAATGACCATTTGTGTGAGTGCTGACTGGTTCAGACAATGTGGAAATCAGAGGGGAGTTTCCTCAAAAGACCAGAAATGGAACTACTATATTATCCAGATGTACGACGCCTAAGCAGATACCCAAGGAACTCTATATCCCACTACAGAGAAACTTGCTCATCCATGTTCATTGCTCCTCTAGTCTCAATAGACAGGAAATGGATTAAAGTCTCACTATCCATCAATTGATGAGAATATAATGGAAATGTTGTACACATACACAATGGGATATCATTCAGCTATAAGGAAGATGAAATTATAAAATCTACATGTGAATTGAATGAGCTGGAAATTTTCATTGTGAGTAAGGTAGCCCAGAACAAATGCTACATGTTCTTAAGTGGACAGAGCTTTGAATCTCTATATATGTGTTTTTAAACCAGAATACCAAAGAAGTGAGAAAACTTTTAAGGAGCTATAAAAGGGAGGGGGGTATCCAAGGAAAAAAGGATAGAACACAGTGTGAAGGGGAAGGGGAATAATAAGTACTAGAGGGTTAAATAGGACTGGGTCTGGAGGAAAGGGCTGAGGACTGAGTATAGGGAGGGAAAATTAACACTAAGGATGTCTGAAAACATCATATTCTAGAAGATTCCTAAAATTATACACATACATATATAAAAGGAGTTTAAATGTAGTTACCATATGACAATTAGATAATGCTTCACCAGACACCACAGATTTTCAAGCAAAAAGCCCAGTGACAGATATTGGTTGCTTATCTTCGAACTGTTATAAGAACATCAATAAAATTTTCAGCTAATTACTCAGGCCAAAGAGAATGAGGTGCTGTGCTCAACTTACTGAAAAAAACAAAACTTACCAAAGTGACTATCTTATTTGTTGAAACTGTTTTTCAAAAGAACCACTAATACAGAGTATCTTATGATTATGGTAGTATATAAATCAACTTAATCATTGTACAGAAGCCAAATAGAAGATAATTATAAATAACTTTATTAATAAATATGTTAGTGGATATAGCATAAAATATGTAATATGTGAGGTCAATGGCACAAAGAAAAAGGGTAGAGTATAAAAGTGGAATGGTTTTGTATAAGATTGAACTTAACTTGTCAGTTTAAGGCTAGTTATTTTTATCATTATTATATTGGCTATCTTCATGGTATACACATAAGACACAAAAAAGGAAGTGACATGGAATCAAGACATCTCTTGAAAAATATAAAACAAAATGGAATAAATCAAGATGTAATGATAGGAAAAAATAACTGCATGGAAGGCAGAAAAAAATAGAAGAAATTTCCAGAAGGTTCTCTTGGAAAGGGGTACTAAAACATCACAAAATGAATGTACCTAGCAGATCCTAACAGTTTGTAGGAATAAATGTCTTCATAAAGAGTAAATAGAGATCCTAAATAGCCTAATTGAATACCTAAGAAAATAAAAATTAAATTAAATTAAAGAAAAAGAACTAAACCTAAGGTCTGGAACATGAGAAGAAACCACAAAGAGAAGATCAGAAGAAAATAAAATAGATCTTAGCCAAGGAGTAGGGAAGAAAATTTAAAAAAATACAGCAAGTTTTTGGAATAATTATCTAAGGTGACAAAACCATATAATGACTAAATATAATAGAAAATACTTTTACATAATTTATAAAGTGGGGGATATATGGTAACTGACACTATAAAAATAAATATATTAAAGAAGCAACTTTGAGAGCTTGAATGCTCACAAATTTTGAATGACGAAATGGATAATTTCTAGAAACATATATCATACCAAGCCTGAATCGTGAGAGAAGAGAAAATCTGAACAGACATTTTTTTTTATCAAACATGGGACTGAAAAATAAATCAATAAAGAAAAGTTCAAGTCTAGACTGTGTCACTAAAGCCTATTGCCAAATACGTGAAAAAGAATGATTAGCAATTCTTCCCATTTTTTTCCTCAAATGAGAAGTACACATTGCAGAACTAATTCATGAGGCAAGTATCACTCTAATAATGTGCTAAAGACACAAGAAAAGACAACATTCCTTGTCTTTTGAGTAAGATGTAAACTTTCTTCACAAATAGGTATCAAATCAAATTCAATGGCATATTAAATGTCTCTGATGCTATATCTACATTTATCCCAGTGCCACGGGAGACAATGTCTTGCATATAGAATCAAGCATTCAACATGATAAACCATATTAGAAGGATAAAGAACAATAGCAAAAATTTCAATCATCCCAAAAGATACAGATGAGGCACTTGAGAAATTTCAATGACAATCTTCACAACAAAAGCATACACCAAATTTGTTAGAGAAGTCTGTTACCTGAGTGCAATAAATGATTTGTCTGAGAATCCCAGAGATAATGTGATATTGAACTAGGGGAGGGGCAGTTCTGCTAAGCTAGAGAACAGAGCAAGGATATCGTCTTGACACTTACATTTAACATAGTACCTGGAAATCCTGGCCATACAAATAGGTAGAAAAGGAAATAGAGTTAACTCTAGTAAGTAAGTAAGTAAGTAAGTAAGTAAGTAAGTAAGTAAGTAAATAAATAAATAAATAAATAAATAAATAAATAAATAAATAAAAGAATACCCAGAGACGCCGGGCGGTGGTGGCACACGCCTTTAATCCCAGCACTCGGGAGGCAGAGGCAGGCAGATCTCTGTGAGTTCGAGGCCAGCCTGGGCTACCAAGTGAGCTCCAGGAAAGGCGCAAAGCTACACAGGGAAACCCTGTCTCGAAAAACCAAAAAAAAAAAAAAAAAAAAAAAAAAGGAATACCCAGAGGCAAATGATGCTCTCAGCCTCAATCAGAGGAGCCTCTTTTTCCAACAAATGTTGGTGAATGTAGAGACTCCTGGAAGCACAGAGTCCTGAGAATAAGTGATAGATGCATGCTCAACACTAAACAAGACATTTATACCACACAAGGTTTGGAGAACATTGCAGAAGAGGGGGCAGGAAGAACATAAGATGGAAAAGAAGAAGGATCTGCAGGAACATTTTCTGGGCATGAAACGGGTATTGCAATCAGAAATGTACAGCAGTTTGAGAGGCTGGCACCATGTTTGCATTAGAATAGGCCTATCAATGCTCATGCACTGGTGGAGTAGGGTCTCATGCACCATATTCATCACTGATGAACTATTTGCTATGGACATAATCAATTCGGGAAACCCTCAGTCTCCATCAGTCACCAGTGAACAGTTCCAATCCAATTGCTGTGCAAATGGGCCCTGGCTACATTAAATGGCTCACAAAACTAAACCAAAAGCCATAAATCTGGGAAAGGAACTTGTAACAAACAGTGTGGGGTTGGGGCAGGGGTGATGATAAGGATGCTAAGGCATTGGGGTGGAATTAATCAGAATGTATTATATGCATGTATTAAATTGTCAAATAACAGAATTAAGATTGTTTTAAAAGTAATACACAAAAATAACAAAGGAACACTTAAGTTCCTATACACTCAGAAAAAAGCAGTCAATAAAAGGAAGTGAGCATGAAGGAGTGGAGAGAAGATGTTAAAACAAACAGGTGTACCAGCAAGGAAGGGAGAAGAGATGCCCCACATTTCTCTGGTCATCTGACTAACTAGGGGCAGGAGTACCCGCAGGCCAGTCCTCCCCAAGCTGAAGCCTGCCTTTGCCACCTCTAATGTAGAGAGTAACAACAATGCCATTTTCGTATCCTGAATTTCATTAGCCATGCTCTAGCCTTTGTATTTTACCCATATGCTAACCATCTCTTAAATAGAAATGATTGTGGTGATCACGCTAGAGCTGAATTTTGTTTTCGATAGGGTCATTTCAGAAATGTGAACCTCCCTTATTGCTTTGTGTGTCGATGTGATCACTATTTTTATAGAGTTACAGCTTATCTTTCTCCCACCATCTCCATTTGAGGAAATCAGGTTTTAGTGCCTGTTCTGTGTGTACGACTTGTATTTTTAATGAGACCAGCAGAGCTGGCAGTATGTCTAGGGATGTCATCACACACTACTCTCAAATTCACATGTACATAATAAGTTTTAGAAATAATTGAAAAAATTGGCATAAACAGACAATTGTTTCATCAAAAGTTACCTTTTCCCATAACTAGAATGGATTGGGGAGAAGCTATAAATCTACCCTTTTCAGTTCACCAAGATCTTCGTGAACATTCCAAGTGTATGTGAATAGATATAAAAATAAAATAAAAATCCTGCAGCATCTGAGTCTCTGAAAATGTAAAAGTAAACTAATTAGCTGTGTAGTGTTTAGTGGGTATGTCATGGGATGCAAATTAAGCATGTTTAAATGTCTGTGCTTTTATCTACCAAATATGTTAACCCATGAAAAGTCAGTGACTTGTGTGAGCTTCAGAGGGCAAAGTCAAGGGAGGGGACAACAATGACAGTGATCTCAACCTTCATATAGTGTTATTTTTTTCCTTCTCTAATACTATTATACTTGCCTTAGAAAATAGAAACAGGTTATTGGTTTTTTCCTCAAGGGCAGGAGAATAGGAAAAAAAATAAAGAAAACCAGTGAATGTATTCTGTTTCAATAATCCAAACAGGGGAAATCTCTCTTGAGAGAAATTGATAGAAAAATAGAAGACTCATTGCCGAGTCTGATTTTTAAAAATGATAAAAGAAAAGAGAACGTACATTTGAAACAGTTTCTTGGTTAAGTTGGAATAACGATACAACAGTCTGATAGGGTCACACTATTTTGAAACTTTATATTGTGGACTTTAGAAGTAAACTCTATTAGGTGCTTAAATGAGACAATAGAAACTTTGACAAATATCTCATTCATAGTTTGAGCTTCTTAAATGAAGAGAGTTGCCATTGTAGGTAAACTTTACAGACAGAATTTTCTACCTGAAAAGACTGTGTTTGTTAGATGTCTCTAAGCAGCATCAGAAGACACTCAGCTCATTTTAAATAATTTAATGGTAAAATCAAGAAGCATTTCTACTCTTTGAGTAGTGTAAATAACAGTTGCTAGTCACAAAACTTACTTTTAATGCCAACTTATAATCTGTGCATCTATGTGTGTGTTAAAAACAGAAAACGAACAATTCAACTAGCAGTATAACTATGAACAGCTTTCTAGTCACTGAAATGATGTGTCCCGAACCTCCTGTGCATCTACTCTCCGGAACAAAGTTTCTAAAGGCTGTATTTTCATTTCTCCAAGGAAATCCATGTTGTCCTTAATCCACACACAACTTAAAATAATGTCCTTATTAGCACACTCTTGGTACTTTCTCTGTGCACCATATGCCTTCAGGCAGCCCGGATTGTCTCATGCCATCTGGGCTGCCACATCTCAGCGTCTCTCCTCTCCTCTCTTTACGTGACTGTGAACTATCTTTTCAAGGCAATGAACTTGGAATACCACTGTTTGCACCGCCAGATGCTCAGCTTCTACACGGGCCTTTTTCCTTATGTAAGGATTATGCATTTTTAAAGCACCATTTATGACAAGTATAAATTAAACATGCTCATAGCCAAGCAAAAATAGAGGATAAGCATTAAAGTTCAAAATAAAATTAAGAGACAAAATTAAGAAACTACTTTTAGAAAAAATACCACAAAAGGTTTTGTGTAGTCAAAGTAAATACTTAAGTACTTCTTTATTTCTCATCAGCCTTTTTATTCATCAAAATACAAGGTGCGACAACCTGCCACAACTCCTGACTCCCAGAAGCAAAGTAAAACTGGAATTCTCCACCTTTAACTTTGCAATGCTTGTCTCAATCAAGATTTTACAAGTCACTAAATATGACAACTTAAATTAATTGAAGAATTATGGTCTCTATGATTAAAACAAAACAAGCTAACTAACAAACCAAAGACAATGGAATCAAACAATTAGATATACAAAAAATAAGAACATATATACTATGTTCTTCTGAAAACATTCTCTATTGGACCAGTCCCACAGATATTAGAAGGAAACTTAATGCTTGCAGCATGCATTTGTCCAGGCAACTGTGGACTATCAAGAATATCCCCCAGCCCCAACTCTCTCATTGCCTTTTTGAAAGCACGGGGAGACAACCATCATTTCTCCCATGTTGTATCACACAGGGAAACTCATGTTTTGAACTTTTGCATTTTTCTTATCATTGCTTCATGTAAAGCTGCTCTCTCCACATGCCTAGGGTAGAGCAAGTCTCATTTCTATATCTCTGCATACCTGATACTGTATATCTTTGTTTAGAAGCTATGGCTTCTATTAAATTTAATTACTTACCCCTGTGGCTTTAAATTGAGGGTGGCTATAAAACAAAGACGGCATCTATTAAATTTAATTACTTTCCCCTGCGGCCTGCATAGGAAGGGTGGCTTCTATTAAAAACGGCATGGTATAGGTGTGGTTGCAGAACAAGGATGCTTCCAAATGAAGATATACCATCGGTAGTAATAATTAATCAGGGAGAGATGTTAGGTACAGAAAGAGTCACATGATAATGACAATTCTGAATTTTATTAAATAATCAGACTTCAGAGAAAATTATCATAATTTATACTCTTATGCTTTTCCAAATAAAATTATAGGTTACATCTGTGTGGATGATGTAGAATATATTAATGTTCTGTGAGGAAGGTAAATATTTTGAAACAGCACGAGTGATCAGATAAAGAGTAGGGCTCTTTGGTGCTTTAAGCTGATTTTTGTCCCATTTTGATAGTAGCTGAATAAAGAAAATGGCTTACAGATTTAGCTTTGTGTATAGTTTGAAAGTAACAACTGAAAAATGATGTTCATAATCTGAATTGCAATGAAACCAATTATCTGTGCTGTGGTTATTCACATGGGAATTCTCCTAAAGGTTTAGTATTTCTTAAAAGAAATTAAAAACAGCTGTAAAAATACCATAAAACAAAAATAGCAGCTGCAAAAGAGATTAACATTCCTAAATTTCATTTGAAACTGATATGTTATTTTTTCCAAAAGCAACGCTATTCTGATTTTTAAATTTATGAAATTTTACCTTTAAAAAATCAGGACTACTGAATATATGTTTTATGTAGTAGGCTTTGATTTTTACCAGGAATTGTACAAACGTCTCTCCTGTTAATGTGTTTTTATTATTTTAACACCTTTTAAAGTGATCTTCAAATAGCAACAACTATCATTACAGAATAAACTCAAATCATTTAAGATTTAACAATTATTAAGGAAAGAATTTAAAGTCAGTCTCTCCCTCTCCCTCCCACTCTCAGATTATTTAAACTTATTAACTGTCTTTCAGACTGTTCGATGTGTCCAAAGGCCTTTTAGAACTTCCGCATAGTGCCTGCTTTCCAATCAAGCAGACAAACACAGATACAGTTCTGCCTGATATTTTTGATATACCCACACAGATGCAGTGAGACAAAATGCAATTTATAAAGCGGGTCTGGAGGTGCTGACAGTATGAAGCAGTTAGTATTGCTGCTCTGTGCAAACATATGGCAACAGCTTTGTGAGGCTGGTGCCAGATGGAGGCCTTTAATCGATCCGGGCTGTTACACCGTATGTTATTTCTCCATTAAAAAGGGGCCCCTCCTTTCCAATTTATAAATTAAATAAATTGCTGCATTTTTTAAGTGCAAGCAGAAGTTATTTTGTAACATAGATACATTAAATTGAGAACTTTTTATTTTAAAGAGGGAACAAAATTACTCACAAAGAAGAGTATCTGAGGGCTACTTTTAGGTTCCTGTAGCTGTTATGCTGATCTCTTATTTGTTTGGGTTTAGGTGTCAAGTTGTCTTGAAAGAGGGTAATCTGCCATTGACTCTTTCAAAAGGCTTCTTTTTGTAAAACCAATACTCATAGAGACAATTAAATAATGACACTAAATAAGAATTCCAATATTTACCCTGAGTCTGCAATGGGAGGAATCATTTCCCTCCCTGATTTTATAACAAAATATTTCCAACTTCTATATACAATTTAAATGTGGTAGTTATTTGAAGAAAATACTTCTTCATTATTTCTATTTAAATAATATTTGAATAAATATTAACTTAAATACAAAGAGAAAATATTTAAGGTGTTTTAAGTCTTAAAAGAGATGTAATGGATAGAGCAGTCATAACAGAAAACATACTTTATTTAATTTAAATGAGTTAGTAAAGCTAATTTCAACACACACACACATATACACACACATAATTAAAAATATGTGAGGAGCTGAGAAATAAGAATATAGCCTTTGGAAGGTTACAATTATTGTTCTTTTGTTTTAAATAATATTTGTAAAATGGATTTAGATTTTTAAAGTAAACTAAAGATATATGCAGAACACAGATCAAATGAAAGCAACTGTTCTCTGGAGAAATGCATAATGCTTTTACAGATCTAGCTTTGCCTTAGACCAGTGCTTAACGTACTCACAACTTACAAAAACTTGTGAAATGGGTGACTGTTGAAACAAAATATCAACCAGATTAATTCTTTTTAGCATGTTTATTTATGACTGCTTTCTTTTGAAAGAAAGCAGGAGTATGATAATGGTGCACACAGACTAAATAGGTTATGTTTTCATGAGCACTAATCTCATACAAGTACTAGAGAGAAAAGCCGTATTTTTTCAATATAATACTACAAGAGCAAATGACAGCCTTACCTGATGGCTGATATCTTTTATAGTACAACTGTGACATATTTTATGCATCACAAAGAATGATCAAAGATGTCTCAAGAGGCCCTCTGTCAAGGAATGTGGCCCCATAGCCCCTGTCTGCCTTTAAATCAGGCAATAATGCACCTTTAAAATTCGTCAGGCATGCTTTCAAGAGGGATGATTATTTTGGATATATTTGGGCATGATTTGGGTTTCTTTTCAGTTATACTATTTTAGAAATTACATGCATGTTTCATTCAATTATAAAATAAAAAGGACTAAAATAAACATGAGATTGTATATTTGTAAAGTATGTGGCTAACATATATTCCTGCTTGCTTTTATTGCTTTTGTGATAGAGTGTTGTTAAAAGAAAAATGCAACACAGACACTAACCGAGCTGTTCCCATTTGTTTCCCATTAAGGCATATTAATAACATAACTCTAGCATATTTTTCTTACATAGGAAACTGTATATTTTAGCTATTTTTTAATAAAGCTTAAAGGACAATTTGGATTTCTATACAAAAATAAATTGAAAAATTGTGGCAATTACATAATTAATTTTAACACACAGCCACGAATCCTATAATATCTGGATGTTTTCCAAAAGAGCAATTTTCCAAATACCTTCAAAGCCTTTGATGAGGAAGTCTTCTTACTTGGACTTATCTGGGTGATTAAATCATCTACTCTTTGGTGTTTGTCTCTACACACAGCCAAAGACTAAGCAATAACAAATCTACTTAACTTTAAATTACCACACCAGCTTTTCTAGAATACTTCTCAAGGGGAGCAAATTCTTAAACAAGCAACTAAGCAAAATCTCTTGTTTGTCAAGGACCTTCATTAAGAACATAAGGCCACACATTGCCAAACTCAGCAAACGTCATTTTTTCTTTTGCAGTGATAGAAATACCCTTTTAAAAATATATAACACAAGCTCTATGAGGGTATGGATAACTTTATTTTTTTGGCTTCTTTTTATGTGTTTGTGTGTGGTGTTTATGAATATTTATACCTGTGCCCTGTGTGTGTCAGTGTGCTCATAGGTGGTGGCCAGGGTAGATGCTGCAATTCTTTCTCAAATGTTCTTCTTTCTTTTTTTGAGGTATGGACTATCAATCCAATTCAAAGTTGTCCAATATGTCTAGTCTGGCTAGCCAGCTTGCTCTGCGGATGCTGTGTCTGTGCCTCTGCGGTGGAAAATACAGGATTGGTACCACACTCATCGGTATTTCACTTGGATTCTGAATATCCTACTCTGGTCCCTTACTTCTGTGATAAACACGTTAATTGCTGTGTCATCTCCCCAGACCCGTTTTTTCTTTACATTTTAGATACATATTCGTAACAATCCCAGGGTATAGAAGGTTTCTATCTTTTGATTCCTTTTATAAATGTTGGTGTATTCATGCAATAAATTCTTTGAGGAAGTTAAAAAGATAAAACTGTATTAA
>CABHPH010015320.1:0-11645 GCA_902168325.1 Peromyscus nudipes | reverse complement strand
CAAACTCTCAAGTAGTCCATGGTGGCCTGGAATTCTTTTAACTCCTGATCCCCTTGACTCCATCTTCCAAGTGATGGCATTACATCAGGTATGTGCCTCCATGCCTGGCTATAAGTTACTCTTCAACACATACCCTTAAAGTCAGATTCCAATATAAGTTGGTGAAACTTTAAAATGGGCAGTAACCAAGTATGGTTTAATGCTGCCTTTAATCCCAGCACTTGGGAGAGAGAGGCAAACAGATCTCTGTGAGTTCAAGGTCAGCTTGAGTAAGTTCCAGGAAACCTAGAGGTACATAGTGAGACCTTGTCTCAAAATAATTAATGATGATGATGATGATGATGATGATGATGATGATGATATAAAATGAGCTGTAAGAGCCAGGCGACAGTGGTGCATGCCTTTAATCCCAGCACTCGGGAGGCAGAGGCAGGCGGATCTCTGTGAGTTCGAGGCACCAAAACAACACAGAGAAACCCTGTCTCGAAAAACCAAAAAAAAAAAAAAAAAAAGAGCTGTAAAGCTGTAAATAGTGTACTTATTTCAGAAGCCAGCAAAACCCAAATGCTTCCAGGAGTATGCTCCAAAGTTAATGTGCTTCTTTTCGTGAGCACTCTCTCAAGTCTAGCTTCACAGTCTCCCTCCCTCTACACATAATTCTAACAGCTTGATGAACTGCTTTGTCAACCACTGCCAGCAAAAGAACTCTGAAACCTTCAAGCAAGCATATTGAGAGCACCCATGAGATGAAAGGAGGCAAATTACAAAAAGGACCCACAAAAAGTCAGAAGCACGGGCTATTTGAAGCCATTTTATATGTGAACCTAATATTTCCCACGTCATTTTTATATTGTAACTTGGTACACAAAGGATGTCTATTATGAAAGATATTTATGAAAATGGATCCCAATTTGAATCTCTGTTCCTTCTTCTTCATTCTGCTGTGAATCTAAAATTTTCTAAAATATAAAACCTTAGCCGGGCGTTGGTGGCGCACGCCTTTAATCTCAGCACTCGGGAGGCAGAGCCAGGCGGATCTCTGCGAGTTCGAGGCCAGCCTGGGCTACCAAGTGAGTTCCAGGAAAGGCACAAAGCTACACAGAGAAACCCTGTCTCGAAAAACCAAAAAAAAAAAAAAAACCTTAAAAAAAAAAAGAGTTCAAGTCTACAGTTGTGCCCTTAAGTAAACTATCAGGATTAGCAGCACCAGAAATGAGATATACTGACATGACATGTCCCCTGATAACATATGTGTGGCATTTGTGCCCCAAACGTACACCCCAAACCATGAGAAAACATCGGACACATCCAAGTTGAGGGACTTGCTCCAAAATACTTGATCCTTCAAGGTCAAGGGCTAGGGATGAAGTTGAGGGACTTGATCCAAAATACTACATCCTTCAAGGTCAAGGGCTAGGGATAAAGTTGAGGGACTTGATCCAAAATACTACATCCTTCAAGGTCAAGGGCTAGGGATGAAGCACATTTGATACAGTGCATGAGACCCTAAGTTCTGTCCCCAGCATTGCATAAAATGGAGCAGGGTGTTGAATACCTGCAATCCCAGCACCGAGAAAAGTAGAGGCAGGAGAATCAGAAGTTGAAGGTCAGCTTTGGCTATACAGTGAGCCTGAGACCAGCCTACTAGCTGCATGAGCCCCCGTCTTTTTTTTTTTTTTTTAAGAATTGAAGTTGAAAGCCATAGAAAGAGTGAGGAACTATCATGGGATGGAGGAGACTGAGGGGATATGAGAACTAAATGTCATGTGAGATCCTGAACTGCATGCTGCTACAGAAAAGGCCATTGGAAGAAAAGCTAGTGAGGTCCAGAGGAACATCTTGGCTTAGTTAGCAGCATTGTGCTGGTGCCAATGTGCTGGTTTTGATCATAGTACTACAGTTATGTAAACAAATGTGAAGAGTAGACAGAAAGTTTGTGATGGTTTTATTGCATTTCTCTATCTAAAAGTATTATTAGTGCTTTATCATTATTATTGGGTTGTGTTTTTTTCCCTCTGAGACAGGGTCCTATGGAGCCCACAGTTGCCTTAAATTCCTGATCCCCTGCCTCCCCCTCCCAAGTGCTGAGATTACAGGTATACACCATCACTCCTGACTTTTTCTACATGAAATTATTTTTTGAAGTAAACAAAAATTTTACATGAATCCAATTTGGTTAAGCATACATATGGAAATATGTATCTTAGAAATATCTTCCCCATGAACATGGAAAATAAAAACGTTGGTTCTTTATTGAAAGGGTTAGTATCAGGTTTACTGAGCACATGGCTGGCATATAAATATGTGTTGAGTGATGAATAAATAACTCATTCTCATTTACCAAGACAGTATTCCTGTGGTAACAAGTTATTAAAACATTTTATCTTAGAACTCTTAGGTTTACAGAATTCTTGTCAAGATGCTACACAGAATTCTGATGTACTTCACACTCAGTCCCCCTATTAACATGCACCCCACTACTTCTAAATATGCCATGACTCACTCTGCTGGCTACCAGTAGGCTCTTTATTCTGATAAGGATGAAGACCAACTTGATACTAATCAAATCTTTGTTTTGTTTTTTGAAGCCAGGGTCTTATGCATCCCAGGCTGTCCTCAAACTCACCAAGTAGTTGAGAATGACCATGAGCTTCTAGTCCTCCTGCCTCCGTCCACCCACTGAATGCTGGGATTACAAGAGTGTACCGCCATTACCAGTTTATTTGGGGCTAGGGATTAAATCCAGGGCTTCGTGCAGGCTAGGCAAGCACTGTACGAGCTGCATGCACAGCCCATGTTTTTTTTTTGTAATTTATAATCATAGATGCTGAGAGTAGGCCAGGAGTTTCAGTTCACATAAATCATCGAATTATCACCATAATGGAACGAGATGGGTGCCTTTTCTTATTACCACTAAATGGGGGAGGGGAATGAAGCACAGAGAGGATGCCAAATGCATCTCAGATCATCCTGGAAGAAAAAGGGAAGCCAGACTTAACTCTAAGACAGTTTCCGAGGGCTTCCTCTTAACTACTGCAACTGTCAATGAATCTAACCCTCAACACAGCTGTTCAACGAAGCTGCCCACATCATAGGCATGTTCAACTGGCTTTATTTCAAGTAATCAAACAGGCCTTTTCCTTGTGTTCCTTTTTGGTTTCCTTTTAGATACGTGCATCTTTCCTTCTAACTTGTCAATGTTGCTTCTAGCACCTGTCAGCCAGTGTCTACTCTTTTCAGCCTAACGTCATCATTCCTGGGGTTGACTCATGTGCTAGGCATGCATTCCTATCCCTGACAAAAAAGTAGACCTGGGCCAGGAGTGCTGATGCATGCTTATGCAGCCCTTGAGAGGCAGGGGTGGGATTATGAGTTTGAAGTGAGTCTGGGCTACAGAGAGAGAAAACTTGTAATAATTAAAAAAGCCAGGCATGGTGTCACATGCCTTTAATTCCAGCCCTCGGGAGAAAGAGGCAGGCAGATGTCTGAATTTGAGGCCAGCCTGGTTTACAGAGCAAGTTCCAGGACAGTCAGGGTTACACAGAGAAACCCCATCTCAAAAAAAAAAAAAAAGGTTGGGTGTTGGTGTTGCTATAGTTTACCTGGTAGAGTGTTTGCATGCATGAATTCCTGGGTTCAGTCTCCAGCATGGGATAAATGGAGTGTGGTAGCACACACCTGTAATCCCAGCACTCAGGACGCAGAGGCAGGAAGATCAGGAGTTCAAGGTCATCCTCAGCTACATGAGATACTATTTCAAAAAAACCCAACAAACAAAGGCCCTGGACAGAATCCTCTGAAAACCAGCAGCTACTTCCATCCAGGTTTGTGTAGCCTTTTAATAAGCAATGGCTGGGCCACCCTTCAAAAGTAGCCACTCTTTATCACTGGGTATAGTCTAGCTCCATGCACCCAGCTGTATTTTAGAATCACATGTCAAGTGCAAAAACTCCCCATGCTCAGGGCAGCATCCTAGAGAATTTTGTGGGTGGGGCCTACGCTTAGGCACTAGCATTCTCAAAGTTCTCCAGTTGAGGACAGTGCATCGCTGGGATGCACCTTTGTTCTTATGCAAAAAGAACACTATGTCCAACACAGGGTGGATACGGAATACACTGGCTTGGCGTTTGCTCTCATTGTGGAGTCAAATCACTCCAGGGGAAAACCAGTGCTGGGCACATGGAAGGCATGATGAAGCTGCAGGTTGGACACATTTACATGTCAAAAGGATAATGGTTTTACCTGACCCACACATTGACATCACAATATTGCTCCACACAAGGGTGTGGAAGTAGCAGTTATAGGGTAGATATGCTCTCAGAGGCTTAGTGTACTTCTAAGATATGGTCCAGAGCCTTTATGATCCCAGGCTAAAACAGGATCGTCTCAACTCCCATTCCAAGCCTACTGCTGGAGACAAATGCTATTTCGTGTCATTTTTGGGGGATGATGGAAATGTACTATATTTGGTTGTCTAGTCTGGTAGCCTTTAGCCATGTGTGGCCACTGGAGTCTTTAAATATGTTCAGAGAACTGCATTTCATTTCATTTTAAGTAGCTCAAATTGGAATGGCTAATGACAGTCATACTGCACAGACAGCAACAGAAGCCTTGGTGATGTCTGTTATTTGCACCCTTTAAAAATCACCGCTTCAACCAAATTGGAAACAGGCACTGTGAAGCTGCTTTTGCTGAAAAGCATTGTCTCACAGTACTCACAGGGTAACTAAACGCAGGATGAAAACCTGGAACCTCCCTCTGCCTTCATTTTGCACCCATCTCATTCACTTTGGGTCATAATTCTTGCTTGATTCTGCATAGGCATGTTACTCCAGGAGAGTCCGTCTAATTGTCTTAAACCTAAAGTAGCCATGGACTTCAGAAAGAAACCTGACGTGTTCCCAGGATGGCTGGGACTGCTTAATTATTCAGATCTCCACCCTGATTCGAATTCTTATTCTAAGTCAAAAACTCACACCAGTATTCTAGAGACACTTACAGGTATTGTACCTCTTTATCTAGTCCACTGTCCAATGTGGCCACAGTGAAAAAACTCTCTCTCTGCTTTCTATTATTATTCATTTCTTTCATTGGTATATCAGGAGTGTGTGGTAGAGCCTAGACTTTTATCATAACAACTCTGGTCACAACTTGATTTCCAAATGCAGATTCTGTGTCTGGGACCGTTTAACTGCTGCTCATTGGTCCATCTCAAACTCTATTGGAAGAAAATCCTACCGAGAAGTTTGGATAAGCTTGAGTGCCATGCTTTCTCTGGGTCCTGGCCTGGCAAGATCAGCAGAGCAGGCTCTACTGAGAGTTGGAGTATTGGATTTGCAAAATGGAGCGAAGTCAAGGAAGATCTCTTGCAAAGAAAAACCATTCCCATTGCGCCATGCTCATTGATGGTGGAGTCTGTTTTCAAGGAGCTGGAAAATGTTTTGGGCTAAAGCAAACGTGAGCATTATTCACCACTAGTCAATCACGTAGCTGACCTGAAACACTGCCCTAAGTTGTGATGTTGAAGTTACCAGCCCAACACTCTCCCCAGCCAACAAGTATCCATGGTGTTCAGCACTCCCTTTGTCCTATTACCCTTTTCTTTAAATAACTGAGAAAACCAACACCAAGACAGGAAATGCTGAACAGTCTGATTACAGGTTTAGTCCATAGTAAATCTAGAAGTAAATCCTCCAAATATTGCCTTCCTGCTTCGACATTTCCATTCTGCAAAGTACTGCTTAGACAAAATGTGACAACTTTTCTTAGGTCTTCCCACTGGTCTGCTGCTGAAAAATATCTCTACAGTTGAACCAACAAAGTGATGCTCTTGTGATCCCAGCACTAGTGAGGTGGAGGCAGGAGGATTGCTGAGAGTTCAAGGACAGCATGATTGACATAGCAAGACTGTGTCTTAAGAGAGGAAAATTTTGTTTTATTAAAAGTAATTACCAAGCTGATGAGATGGCCCAGTGGGCAAAGGTATTTGCTGCCAAGCCTGACTGTCTGAGTTCCATCTCCAGGATCCACAAGGTAGGAGAGAACTGACTCTTGCAAGTTGTCACATGTACTTCTGTATACCTCTCCCCACAATAGATAATGTAAAAATTGTTTAAAAGTAACTACAAAAAGCATCCATATAAAGAAGTATATAGTTGGTCAAGTATATTCAGTTGGTAGAGTATTTGCCTAGCATGCATGAAGCCCTGAGTTCCATCCCCAGCACTAAATAAACTAGGCATGATGGTGCATATCTGTAATCCCCGCACTCAGGGAGGAGACAGGACACTCTCTGTTCTCCCTCTCCCTCATCTACTCCCTCTCCTACCTGTCCCCCACAACGCTCACCCCAACCAAACCAAACCAATGGTGCCATTAAATGCTATCAACTGCACTATCTCCACTAAGAGGAGATAAGAGCCACAGAACTGGGCCAGAGTTCTTGACTTCAAACACTGACTGATATTGATGTTTCCAAGCTATGTGGTCTCAGTCGTCACATATGTGATATGGTAAGGATTACAACGTCTGATCAAGGAAAGCATTTAGAATAGTGTATACATAGTAGGGGCTCAGTCCATTATATAAATATGTGTGTCATGTATATATGATATATGTGCATATATCATATATGTATATAATGTATATATGAACAATGACTGTGTTTGTCATGAAAGCAACACACATTAGCTAGCACATATATTATCTCTGTATAATGGCTGACATATGCTTCTTTCATAGATGACGGGGGCAGGGGAGCTATATGTCTTATGTGTATGCTTATATTCTTTTTTTAACTGATACACACATATATTCCAGTTTCTGTGAAAATCAAGTTGACTCATAACAGCAGTGTCCTTTTGTCCTGACTTCAAAACTCTTGTCAAAGCTCATTCTCCTGCACTCGAAATACATCTGCTAATTAAGTGCATCTGCCACTTACCCATCCCCCCGCAAGGGGCTGTGAAAGGCCCAGCATGAGCCTCAGCTGCTGGGGACCCACCCTCAGCAGGGGGAGGAGACACGTGGGTATAGAGCAGGAAGGGCACGGTAGGCAGTAGGCTCTGAGCCTGCCCTTGGGAGGCTACAACTATAATTTTATTTTCCCAGTGACCAAGGGAGCTTGTTTAGGCCACTCAAAAGATACAAACACAGAAATACAGACACTGTCGATGAAAGGTTTCCATAACAGCCAGAGTGGAGCAAAGAGAAGCTCTCAACTGAAGTGAATCTCTCTCCTATGCTGCCCCCAAGTTTTTGGAATGGAAATCTAAACAGAGGAAGAAACAAACAAAAGGCAGTTGTCATTGCTTATGTCCAAAGCAGGACGTATTTATTTCACCAATATGAACCCAATAGCTCCACAAACTAATATTCCCTACGGTGAATGTCAAGCCTCAGGAATTTGCAAAGCAGTCCTGTACAAAAGGCAGAGCAGTCAATGCTGCCACATTAGCCCGTGTACTGTCGTAATATGGGACCACTCCTGGGTACCTAGTCCAGGCTACTGAATGGGAAAGAGTGAAGCACACTTTACTGCTTGTATATGTTTGAAAGGAGCATGTGGTTGTTCATAAATGTGTGCCTGTTGGAAGGAAGCTCCAGCTTAAACAGGTATTTAAGATTTAAGGGACCTCTGTGACAACAGAGGGGAGGGTCAGACTGACAAGCTCAAATGAGGTGCTGCACAGACTTGTGAAAAGTCAGTGGCTTCAGTGATGGCTTATCAGCTAAAGATTCCTGTCACACTCAAGACACAATGACTGTGTCTGTGGATTTTCAAGAAACACTCCACTAAGGTGGTTTCCCTCTGTTAACATGGCAAGCACACGTGTACAGTAGTTTTTAAAAATATTACATTTGCTTTCAGTCACGGCTATTTAAATATCGTTAGTGCTTTGTTAAATAACTTGTTATTTCTCCAGACTGTGTATGATCAAGTGACATACCCATTAAACAAAGACTTGGTCACTGGACAGGAAGAAATTACACAGAGAGGTTTCTTTCCTTTTCTCTCCCAGCAATCAAACTGTAGATGTTTTTAAATCAACTAGTACAGTTTGCTAATTTAACCACAAACTTACCATAGGAATAATAGCATGTAGCGTGTCTCTGTGACCCCCAAAGATACTTATCATAGGTGATAAATATATAAAAATAATTAACTGGATTGCAAGATCAGACAGTAACATCTGAGACTAGAATTCATCGAGCATTTGAATTAAGATCGGAGTCAGTTCTCTCCTCCTACCATGGTTTCTGGAGATCAGACTTAGGTGCTTAAACTTGAACAGGAAGCAATCTTATTGTCTGCGCCATCTTACCATCGCTCTAATTCATTTTTATAGGGCATGGCATTGTCATGAGGCTTATGAAGAAGGAAGCACCAAGTAATGCTGATGTTTCATCAGGACATTTAGAGCTGCTGACGTTTATGGTTAACTATCCTGTACAACTTGTG
Source organism: Peromyscus nudipes (assembly GCA_902168325.1). Taxonomy (NCBI): domain Eukaryota; kingdom Metazoa; phylum Chordata; class Mammalia; order Rodentia; family Cricetidae; genus Peromyscus; species Peromyscus nudipes. The sequence goes on along the minus strand of CABHPH010015320.1, from coordinate 3,184 downwards.
GTTTTGATCAGTCTTATCCCCAACCATCTCTATTTTCCTAATTGCATAACACTATCAATGACAATTGGCTACACTCAGAAAATGCCCTTTTGGAAAGGTCAGGATCTTCTCAGCTGCATATTTCATTTCAGCAGATTGTTCACTTGCAAAAAGAGCAGCACATGTTGTAAGTAAAATGTGAGACTTGGTAATACGGTCATGAAAACAGGCAACTACAATGTAAAAAGAAGACAGAATTGTATATACACACATGTATGTGTTAAGTAGTATTTTATCACCACAGGAAATGCTGTCTTGGATATGTTTTTATTGCTTTGCATTTACCTTTATCATAACTTCTCCTCTGGGGCCAGCAAGATAACTCAAAGAGCAAAGGAAGGCACTTGCTTCCAAGGCTGATAACCTGAGTTAGATCCTAGAGACTTGCATGGTAGAAAGAGAGAACTGACTTCCTAAGGTTGTCCTCTGATTTTGACTTGTGTGCCATGACATGTCCCCACTCCCCAGGAAAAAATAAAAATAAAAATAAACAAATCTCTCTGCTTGCAAGTGTCTGTGCCACCAGATTATTGGAGTCCACTTCGAAGCCAAGGGCTGGAGCGTATAAGGTGTAAGTGTGTAACCTACACTTAAAATTGCCCTTGAGCAATGAATGTGCACCAGGAGATCGGAGAGGCTGGCTAGGAAAGAAAACCACACCTCAAAGGATGCCTTTGATGGCATCAACACAGGTAGAAACATGACCCCAAATGGCTACTGTGGCTGGCAGGGTAAAGACCAAGCAGTAGACCTTTGTGACAGCATTTATAGACAGGAAGATGGAGGCACAGAAAACCTCTAGTTCCTTAGGCAGATGATGGACAGTGAGGCAAACCTTCCTTTTCATTATGGTTACTTCCTTAACACTTCAAGCCCTCTAACTTCCTTATTTGGACTCACCATGTAATGACTCTTCAAGTTCAGGCAAGGGTCCATAGCCATTAACTTTTTCTTCATAAAGATTTCAAATAGTATCTTACTGCTCAGGCAGGGATCATTAAAGATGGACTGGGGATGGGAATGGGAGGTAAGAAGAGAGTTGGTTTGCCCTTCTGTTTGTTGTTTGAGACAGGCTCTCCTTCTGTAGCCCAAGCCAGTCTTGAATTCCCTCTATTGACCCAGCTGGCATAGAATTCACGATGTTCCTGCCTCAGGCTCTTGAATACTGGGATTACAACCACGCATCATCATGCCTGGGGATTTTCTTCACTGGCCAATATGGAGTTTTATGATTTTTTTCATTGATATTTTCAAGAACAAGTACCTGCTTTCAAATATAAGTCAGTTAGAGCTGGGGATGCAGTTTGGTGGAAAGTGCTTGCGTAGCATGTGTGAGTCCCTGAGTTTTATCCTCAGCACTACAAAAAGAAAAATGTCTACAAATATAAGTAAATTATCTAATGAGCAAGGTTCTATTACTTGCTGTTTTATATAAGGATGAATTTTTAAATTTTAATTAGCTAAATCTTAAAAACAAATCTACTTCCCTCTCTCTTTCTTTCTGTGTGTGTAGGGGGAGGCACAAACACCACAGCACCCATGTGGAGGTCAGAGGACAACTTGTTGGTTTCTCCTTCCATCATGTGGGTCCTGGGGTTCAAACTCAGGTCAGCAGGCTCAGTGGCAAGCACCTTTACCCACTGAGCCATCTCAATAGCCCATAGACCAACTTTTTAAAAAAAGTTTTTTTGCATCCCCTGGAACTGGAGTTACAGACCGTTGTGAGCTGCCATGTGGGTGCTGGGAATTGAACTCTGGTCTTCTGGAAGAGCAGTCAGTGCTCTTAACCACTGAGCCATCTCTCCAGCCCACAGATCAACTTTTAATTCTAGGAAATCAAGGTACAGGCTTCCCTGTTCTTCACCATCAAAGATAAATAATATTTTCTTATCTAATAATGTTCATGACTGGTTAATAATTGTGTATAAGTAATTAAAAATAAGACTTCTTAACAATCTGTGCAGACATCTATGTGAAAGTACACTTCTATGTGAGACCTTGACTGACAAGAGGCATAAATATCTTTAGAAATCATTCAACTGCATGGGCATAAGCAGTTGCCATTTAATAATTATTTGGAAATGATATATATATATAGATTGAACAATTTCAACTCATTATACAGGGAGAATACTTTCCTATAAATATTGCCTATCATCAACTGTATACACCAACATCAAAGCTCACAGAAGCATTCATTAACTCTAAGTGAAAGAAGAGGCTGAACCCAGCTACAGAAGTTCCTCTGCTTGTCCACACACTGCATCCATTCAGACAGGCACTGCACACACCTGAGCAGACAGCAGCATCTGCAGAGGACAGGCACTAGGACATTAAATCTTTGCTTCTGCAAAGGAGTTGCAGCAGGGAGAGCGGCCTCCTATGCCTCTGCAGGACTGTATTTGTGAGAGCGACTCCAGGTCTACAGAGGATCCTAAAACCAGTGTCTTTTGAAGACTGATCAGAATGAAACTATGACATTATGACATCATGGACGAAGTTTTAGAGCAAGAGTAAGTGTCTGGAAGGAATCCTGGGGTCTGAGATTGAGACCATGGCTTCTATCCCCCCTTTGTAGCATGTTGGACAATTAGGCCACAATTGAACAAGCCATATGAAAAAGCCACGCTTGTATATATATATTTTTTAAAAGGCCCAAATATTGTGTAATTCATACTCCTCAACCTAGCAGCTGTTGGAAAGTCAGGGCAACCTGATACTTAAACCAGCCATTATACTATTCATTAGCAGCTCTCAAAATATAAAAAGGTTAAACCTATTACTTCAAATTAAATGATGAATGAAAAAATAATTGGTTTGCTTCAGCAGTCCATCCTCTCTTTTTGTTGTTGTAACATAAATTATGTGAGTGTTGGCTAGAACAGTTAAATAATACATAAACAGAACATTTAGGGCACAAAGGCTTTTCTGAAGCTCATACAGTGCAGTTTTGTATACGCTATCATGATTTGCAGTCTCCCCCACTTTTTAATAATAAAGAATGCTGTGTTGATGGGCATGGTGGCACATGCCTATAAACTCAGCACTAGGGAAGCAGAAACAGGAAGATCACCTAGGAGCTCAAGTCTAGCCTAGTCTAACATAGCTGCTGCTAGGCCACTCAGGGATATGCAGGCAAACTCTG
>CABHPH010015317.1:0-10227 GCA_902168325.1 Peromyscus nudipes | reverse complement strand
CCCCCCCAAAAAAACCTAAAGCATAAAACAAACAAAAAACTCATCAAAAGACACAACTGACAAAGTGCAAGGTGATATTAGGAGTTGGGGAAGAAAATCTATGAAAAGTAGTTCCCTGAGAAGGGGTTGCTCACACTAGAAAAGAATTCCTATAAGCCAATAACAACAACAACAAAAAACCTTCAACAATCTAATTTAAAATGAATGAAGACTTCAAATTGACATTTCTTCAAAGATACACCAATACCCAACAAGCATATGAAAAATGCTTATCACTAACCATTAGAAAGATGCATATCAAAACCATGATAAAGCATTAGTCCATTAGCATGGCTATTCCTGATAGTAACAAGTGCTGATAAAATGTGGAGAAATTGAACCCTCATGCACAGTTGACAGGACTGTAAAACAGTCAGAAAGGAAAAAAAATTGGAAAATTCCTCTAAAGATGAAAATAAGGAGAATTGCTATATGACTCAGTAGTCACATTTCTGGGTAAATATCCAAAAGAACCAAAGCAAAGGATTCAACAGAATTTACACACTTATGTCACAGAGACACTAAGTGTAAAAACCAAGAGGTAGAAGTAACTCAAATGTCCACTGACAGATGAAAGGGTCAATCAATGTGGAAGGAACATACAGTGCTGTCCTTCCCTCTCTACAACGTGGACCAATGACCACTCCAGCGTTCTACTGATTGAAGAGAATTCTGGTAGTTATTCATATGAGTGACATTCAGAAGCATGCCCCTCCTTTGCTTTAATTATAAATGGGAACAAGAGTGTGGCACTTATAATCAAACCAACCATGTGACTCACCATGAACTACATTAATACCCGTGTTTCTCGGTGACTTCTCATTTCCTCCATACTCCCCAGAGGCCCCTACCCTCATGTTTCTGGACTCACTTAACCCTTGAATGCACAATGCTGCTTAAAACTTCCAATTTTTTTTTTATTGGAACACATACCAATGTGATGCCATTTTCTTCAGTAGGTTATCTGGGTTACTTAAGCAGTATCTATCATGTTACTAAGCTAAAACTCAAAATTTGAAAGTTAGTCCTGTTGGAGCTGGTGAGATGGCCCAGAGATAAAGTGCTTGCTGCTCTTCCAGAGGACCTGAGTTCAGTTGCTAGTACCCAGACTCTAGCTCTAAGGGACCCCATGCCCTCTTCTGGTCTCTGTGGACACTCATACACATACACACATAAAAATGCTATCACTTAAAAAATTTCTTCTGCTTTACTCATAGATAGAGAGTAGAAATATATGTCTTTCCTCTTCCCTGGGTTTCTCTGACCATTCACTGCACATTTCACATGTTCACGTCAATGCCAAGCTTGTCAGCTTCTGCAATCATTGGTGCTACGAGTTTGGCAGAAAACTCATCTCCCTTATTCCTCACAATTTTCAACTGAAAGCATGCATCATCAGATCTCAATGATTAGCTAAACTGTACTGATCTAGTTCTCGCACGGGCTACTGTGGCAAGCAGCCTGAATCCTTCTTTCACAAGTTAACCCATCACATATTTGAAGACACATGTCCTGCCTTCTTAGGGAACACTTTTTTTTCCTTCAAGAAATGGAGTCATATTTTCCATCTGAAATAAAAATCGAAAAACTGGGGCAGATCACATGTCTCCTATGGAAAGTGTTGTTTTACTTCTTGACCCCAGAAAGCAAGAGGGTTCATATGCCACCTTTCCCCCAGTAAGCCACAAGGGGCCAATGTACCAAGGAAGGACCACTAGTCAAATGGGGATGGCGTTCCTCAGCCACTCATCTTCTGCCATTTCCTTCCTTTGTTTGCAAAAACAGGAATGAACATGGAAATTATAAGGAAATGCAGATAATCTGCTTGAAAAGGCTTTGAGAGATGAGCAGAGTTCCCGCCTTTGCAATTCAAGTTGGGGCTTGCAGGAAGAACAAGGGCGTAGCTTGCTTTCCTAGTGGGGCGTCTGCTGTGGGATGTTCTGTATGTCAAATGTGTTGCTCTGATTGGTTAATAAATAAAACACTGATTGGCCAGTAGCCAGGCAGGAAGTATAGGTGGGACAAGCAGAGAGGAGAATTCTGGGAAGTGGAAGGCTGAGGCAGAGAGACACTGCCGACCGCCGCCATGACAAGCAACATGTAAAGATACCGGTAAGCCACAAGCCATGTGGCAACTTATAGATTAATAGAAATGGGTTGATTTAAGATATAAGAATAGTTAGCAAGAAGCCTGAGCCATTAGGCCAAGCAGTTTAAATAATATAAGCGTCTGTGTATTTATTTTATAGGTGGGTTGTCAGACTGCCGGGGCTTGGCGGGACCCAGAGAGGAAACTCTCTAGCTACAGGTGTCCACAGCAGCAATTGTATTGCTTCTGAAGTCTTGATTTTTCCTTCACTTAAGTCCTTTGCAAACCACCACATAAAAGTAGTTGGGGCAAGCTGACTGGGTTACCTAAGGTTGTACAACAAGTTGGTATAAAAACCATATATGAAAATTATTATTATTTTTCTCCCTGAAGAGACTGATTTCTGTTCTCTGCCTGTTTCTACCAGGGGTTGTGTCAATTGATGGCAGTTAACACTGATGCGGACACCATCTGTGTTCTGAGTGGATTTAAACAGAGTCATATATGAATTTGCCAATAGCTGTCCTAAAGCCATAGGCCAGGCAGACAGAAGATAACACGTGGCTGGGATAGAGAGGTTCTGATGCTACAGCAGCCCCACCCTTGGATCAGAACACAGGTCAGGCCTGCCTAGCTGAGCTCTGCACTTTGTGTGTGAGAACAGAGTGGGAGTCGACAACATCTACCAGCATAGCCACACTACCGTATCTGCCCAGGTCTTCTGGGTTCTTGTCTTGCTGACTTCCTACAGCCTTCTCTGGCACACCAGGACTAGAGGCTTGTCAACACCATCAACAGGGCTTGGATGTAAGCCTTCACTGGGAAGTGCAGTGAGTCCAGGACCTCAGGTTGCTGGGGCATGAAGACAGGACCCTATTTTTGTCAACTGTGTCATATCTGGTAGAAGTGGAGCTGAGGCATGAGAGGCAGACATTTCCAACAATGACTGTCGTTGGTCAGATCCAGTTTCTGTGGGGCTGAAACATACTTTTCACAGTAACTTCAGAGATGCTGAGAAGGGGAAATAGCTCACAGGTGCATCAAGGATGTCCTTGGAGGTTGTTCTGGGGCCGTCTATTTTGGACATACTGGGAACTATTATGCAAGATCTCTTTACTCATAGCTCCTAACTGGGAAAATACCTTTTCAAAAAAAAAAAAAAAGACACCTATAAATAAGGATATCCAAATATCCTGAAAATGAACTTTTGTGTTTTTGACAGATGCCGAACCTCAAGAACACCAGGTGGTCTCATTTTGGGTGAATCAAACCATTTCTGAACACGCTGTTAAAGATGCAGGTTGAGATGTCCACAGCATTCAGGGTGTTGTAGAATTTTGATGGAACTGTAGTTGCTGAAGTTGGAAAATCAGGAATCTAAGAAACCACAGTGAAAATCATGTTCCCCAGCATGCAATATTCTGCATTTAGTATCTGGTTCATAGGCAGCAGGGCTCATTCAATACATTTTTATTTTTTATTTTTATTTTGGGAGAAAAAGGGATTTATATGGCTTACAAGTTACAAACCATCATGAAGGGAGGTCAGGGCATAAACTCAAATCAGGAATCCAAGGCAAGATCTGAAGAAGGAATACTGCTCACTGGCTTGCTCTCCATGGCCTGATCAGCTACTTTTCTTATACTGTCTCTGCCTACCTGTCTAAGGATAGCACTGCTCACAGTGGGCTGGGCCCTCCTACATTAATTAGTAATTGAGAAAATGTTCCACAGACATGCTCACAGGCCAATCTGAGGGAGGCAGTTCCTTAATTTAAAAAAAGAAAAACCTCTCCATTGTGTGTGTCTAGGGTTGCGTCAAGTTAACAAAAATTGATCAGCACGGCATGTCTTTCACCATTTAGAAAAAGCATGACTTTCTTCAGTGGGTTCAATACATTCTTAAAACATTTTTTTAATGTCTTCCGGTGTGGCACAGCTTTGAAAAATTCAACTAAGCCAGCAGGTGTCTGGACAGATTCACTATTTCTGTAATGAGTGTGGAAGATTAGGGCTTACCCACTTCTAGGTAGAGTCACCACTGTAGGGAAAATGTAGGCCAAATCAGAAGTCACGGCCAGTTCCCTGCTCATGTCTGCTCTTCCCTGCTGATTCCACATCTCCTGTACCTCCATGATCTCTCTGGAGTGAGAATCAGAAGGGGGCTGGGTGATCTCTGAGCAGATGCTCCTGGCACGGTCTGTTTGAGAAGGGGCTACCTTCTACTTATTTCCTTTGTATGACTGCCCAAACTTCCCCAGTCTAGTCATTATGGATTTCTAGTTGTCTTCTCCAATCAGATGCTCAGCCCTTCCTTTGACTCCTAGCATGTACCGAAGCTGTACCTGCTGCTTAGGTGCCTTCTGGACCTTTCTTCTCCAGCAGTACCTACGCACCATGTTATCTCTGAAAGCTGTGGAGGATGGGGGTGGGGTGTCCCTCAGGAAGGAATGAGGGGCCAGGGAAAACCTTTACAAAGGAGGTGCCAGTTTAGCTGGCTCCTTCTTTCTCTGACCTGGACGACAGACACTGCTCACAGGCCATCTTTCTTTGCACTTAATCACAGAGTGCTGTTTTTCAGGGCTCTTTCATATTAGCCAAATATTCCATGATGTCTATCTAGATAAGGAATTCTTCAACTTAAAGTTTTCATGTGCTTTCTGCATGGACTCTAATAAATCGGGTAAAATATGCATGGTGAAGATGATTCTATAATTTTTAGAACACAATGACATCACACATTGGCAAAGGGTCATATTTTCATGTCCAACCAAATACTACAGTATTTGACAAAGGTTAAATGATAGGAAACCACCAGACCATAAAGAAATGCTCACTTTGTACTTTTTGTGAATTACATAATTTGCCTAAGTAAGATGTCACTAAGTAACCAGTACAAAATATTATTTGAACATTTATTACTTTGGGTCATAAGGTAAACTTGAGAGAAACAAAAAAATACATTCTACCATGGAGGAACTTTGACTGTACAGATGATACATCAAACAGGTGTAGAATTGCTCACCCATCCATTGTTAAAATTGCTGGTGCAATGTATGAGAGAAAGAAGGTGTGTTGTGTTGCCTAACACATGAAGTTTAAATGGAAACACGCCAGGTGACGAGAGAGAGCACAAAACTAACACAAACAGTTGTTGCTCTCCAAGTATTGTGATCCTGACCTTGGTAAACACAAAAGAACCACCTCATGGCTTTCTAGGAAAAGACCTTCCATAAACACCCAGAATGAATATCTTTCTTTAGTGAAAGAAAACCAGTACCCTCCACCCACCTAAACATCAAACGAATGTCTCGAAGGAGACAATACAATACAAAGGGTACGATTCCTCGGGAGAGCCTGGCAGTGCACACAAAGCCACAGAGCAAAGCAGACGGGTGCCCCGAGGGGACACACTCTGTCAGAGCTGCAGGTCAGAGGGCATCGGCCTGCAAGCTGGTGTGGAAGTGAAGGTGGGGGAGTGAAGTGATGAGCTGAACTAGAGTTTTCTTAATCTGCTAAGCTGGGCAAGCCATTCTAGGTCAGCATGAAAAAGTAAAATCAACCTTTTCTACAGTAAAGTGGGAAAGTCAGCGTGCTAAGCAGGGAAGGTACTTCAGAAAGCTTACTGGGGAAAAGCCACACAAGGAAAGCAGGCAGAATTATGAAATGCTAAGAAGCTATCCACAGGGAAAGAAGGTGAGCAGGCTCAGCTGTCAGAGGATGCTGCACACCAAGGAGATCAGGCGACCTCCTGGCTTTCCTCATGAAGAGTATGGGCCACAATGCTGCCCTGCCACTGCCAGGGAAAGTCTGGCAGTGTCCTGTCCCAGGCGTGTGCCTGAAGGAAGGCACCGTGTGGCCAGGCTCCGAAGAACACTCCCATTCTGGCTTTTGGTGGGAACGGGGTATGGTTGGCTCCTCACCATGTCACAGGCCAGATATGAGAAGCCCTCGTCTGGTGCATGGGAGGACTGGAACGTCCAAGGGGTTATTGCTGCACTTGACCAGATAATGAGGTATCTAGCACTATTAATAGATCAGCACATTCATGCATGGTTCTATATGTCTTCAGGGAGACATTTTTAAAAATGTAGTATCAAGTGCTTTTTTTGGCAATGCTTTTTTTTTTTCTTTTTCTGGGAAGCATTCCACTCCTCTGAAAGGGTGCCAGGCTCATTTCTTTTTGGTGCCACTACCATCCTCTTCACTTTGTCAGGCTATACCACAAAGACAAGGAAAGCTTTTGTTTCTGGTTCCCCATGGATCTTCTAACAAACCCTGCCGAGCTGGACGGCGGCTTTGTTCATCAGTTTAGACCCCCACCACCCCGTTGTGCAAATTCTAAGAGCATGAGCTTGCTAAAGCCGGGCCAGGCCAGGAGAGGGAGCAAGAGAACACAAGATATTCCTATATCTGGGTCACAGGGAAAAGTCTGGGGATGAGGTTGGAGACGAGAACTGCCTCAAACATAAAGTGAAATTCAAATGCTGTGCTTTTCTGGGCGTGCGGAAGGGACATCAGCCCTCCTGTTTGTCCATCACCTAGCACATAGTTTTTAACTGACGACTGAATGCTGGTCTTTAGAGGGCTGCTTTGGGGATTAGCTGGTACTGGAGGAGATCTTTGAGTTGCCAACTTGACCAACACTAGCAACACCTTAAGGCAGTCACTCTGCAGTTCTCCTGGCTCACCATCACCACAAGGCACAGTGTGATGCCTTCGACAGTGATTCTGGAAGAATGATGTCACAAAAAGACTTGTCCGGATTAGGTTTATAGGCTGAGGTGTCATTTACCCAGGACCAAGCTACGTGGGCAGACTTTTTCCTTAAAGGGAGAATGCTGGTAGTGTTCAGAGCACTTTTATTCCTTTAACAAATGCATCCCCTCTGCATAGCAAGACAGCTGTGTAGCTTGATCTGCTCAAGGGGCCCCCTGGCAGTAGGATCAGGATCCATCCCTGGTGCATAAGCTGGCTTTTTGGAGCCCATTACCTATGATGGGACACCTTGCACAGCCTTGAGGCAGGGGGAGGGCCTTGGATCTGCCTCAACTGAATGTACCAGGCTCTGCTGACTCCCCATGGGAGGCCTTCCTTACCTTCTAGTAGGAGGGAATCTGGGGTGAGTTGTGGAGGGAAGGCTGGAAGGGCAGGAGGAGGGAAGAGGGGGATCTGTGATTGAGATAAAAACAACAACAACATATAAACAACAATAAAAACAACAACAACAACAAAAACAAATGCATCCCTGCCAGCATCTGTGAGTCAGATGCCTCGGCGGGGGTGGGGTGGGGTGAGGGTGGGGTGGAGAACATGACACAAAACAATAATGGAGGAAAGGGTACCTGGCTAGTGAGGTTCTGGACCATGAGACAGGGCAAGTCAGCAGACACAACACGCAAACCAAAGCCGGGATGCGCTCAGGGATGTACGGCTGCTGGTGGAAGGCTATCTAATACCCACATATAGGCTGTGGGAGCTGGCAGAGAGCAATGTGCAGAGAGCAATGTGCAGAGACACATGAGACCCATGAGAGCCCAGGGCACAGGCTTGTGGGGCGGGGGTACATCGGTCAGGGGAGAAGCCGTGATGCTGGCGAGGAGGGAGCAGAGGGCAAGACTGGAAAGGCCATTCTCAACCACAAATGGGGCTGGCAGGCAGTGGAGGGGCACTGCAGTGTGCCAGCACTGGCTGCATTTGGGGACCAGCCTCGGCAGGGACAAGCCAGTGACAGAGGCCCAGGAGAGCTCCAACTGTGGCTAGAACCCAGGCAGCACTGGTGGGAGAGAGAAGCAGCGGAGGGCTTAGCGAGGCCACAAGGAGGAAGGATTGGCAGTTTGTAGGAACAAGGCCCACTGGCCAGCCAGTTCAAGACCTAGAATGGCTAACACAACTTCCCACTGCTTCGAGTTAACCAGAGTCACAAGCTGGACACCGCACGTGAGGAATGAGCCCCAGTCGGGAAACCATTTAGGCTGCTACTTTACCATGTCTTTACCATAACAGGAAGTGTGCAGAGATGCCCAAACTACAGAGGCAGGCACAGTCTGAGAGTCCTAAGTGATGGAGGGCAGGGCTCAGTCCTTGGAGCCTAGAACTTTCCTTGAAGGACCAGCCATGGATGCCAGTCATTCATTTTGTGCCACAGGTACTATCAGACACAGGAATTGTGTGTGTGTGTGTGTGTGTGGGGGGGGTTAATGAAAGAAAAAGCTCCCAAAGAACTCGAGAATCTCTCTCTCTCTCTTTTGAGACAGGGTTTCACTGTGTAACTCTGGCTGGTGTGGGATGTAAACCAGGCTGACCTCAAACTCAGGGAGTTCCACCTGCCTCTGCTTCCCAGGTGATAGGATTAAAGCCGAGTGTCACCACCCCGGTCTTAAATTTTTTTTAAAAAACTAAGGATGAATGGAATTTAGATGAACCAGTACAGCGGGAGATGATGTGTTGAAGGGAGCTATTTTCAGGGATGTGGAAAAGACAGGGGAGAGGCAGCTCTCCCCCCTGGCCCCATTTGTGGATCTTTTTTTGTAATTCTGGAGCAATCTAGGCCTTTGGAAGCATCTTCCACCGTCTACCATCTCTTGTGTAGACTTTGAGCTTCAAACTGGGCTGACTCAAGCTCTCATGCCAAGGGGTGTATACTGAATCCAACAAGTCAGCAAGGGTGATCTTCCCATCTCAGGACCCTTCCATCGTCACTGCAGATCCCCTGGCCATGGAGGGTGACACATGCACAGGTTTTAGTGACCGGGACACAGGCAGCTCTGGGGTGGTTGTGCTGCTCACCACAATGATCACTCTAACACTTCTGAGGTGTCAGGTGTCTTCAGTGCCTGAGGACCCAGACAAAGTATGTTGTTGTCTAAGTTAAGGTGACCCGCACAGCAAGGTCTTCACATAATTAGGTGGCTTGGACTGAAAAGAGGCATTAGTGGGCAAAATGAAAGAAAAATGGTGACAATTTATTCCAATTTCAGGTGTTTTATCACTGTAAATTGCATTTTCTTCAATTTTTTTTTCTGTTATTCCTTGTATAAAGCTAAATTCCTAGTTCAGGTTCATGGTGCCTGTGGTTCTGGGAAACCTTGAGCTACAGGGGAAGCCGTTCCCCAAGCTTCCAAATGTACAGATGGCAGGCTGGATACCCTAGGCTTCCTTTTTTTCCCAGCTGTTAAAATCACAGACACTTCCATTTTTATTTATTTATTTATTTATTTATTTGGTTTTTCGAGACAGGGTTTCTCTGTGTAGTTTTGGTGCCTGCCCTGGATCTTGCTCTGTAGACCAGGCTGGCCTTGAACTCACAGAGATCCGCCTGCCTCTGCCTCCCAAGTGCTGGGATGAAAGGTGTGTGCCACCACCACCCAGTGACACTTGCATTTTTATTGAGTATTATTACTGTTTTCATCACTGCTGTGAGGGTTCTGAACACGGGCCACGGAGCCACGCTGTCTGGGATGACATCCAATCTCCTCTGCTTAGGAGTTGATGTTGTAGCAAGTTAATTAATCTTTTTTTTTTGCCTCAGTTTCTGCATTTGGCACGTGGCAATTTACTGTCACAAGCCCATACAGTCCACGTGCTGAACATCCCACATATGTGAGGCAGCATCCAACACACAGTGAATGTTCAATAAAGACTGCCGCCATCATCATCATCATCATCATCATCATCATCATCATCATCAATACTATCATCATTGTATTAGACACACGGGACATACAAAAGACAAACAATAGCCCTTTTCCTTAGTGTTTGGTCAGATGTCTTTAAGATGAAGGCTCTATGGTTCTCAGTATATCACAGGGGGGAAAAATCCCCTGGCATCTGTACTTCCCATGCATCCATGCATCATGCTGTGCTCTCAAGTAACATCTTTCCTTGCTGCCAACTGGAAGATGTGGAGTCAAAGTTGTTACATAAAAATCACTACTATATTATCACTTGATGGCCTTGCTAATAAATCTTTCCTAAGTACAGGTGACCTTTTTTTTTTTTTTTGCGTGTGTGTGGACCATGGTGTGACCAAAACTTGAGGTATATGGGCTCCAGCTTATTCACAAAAGTACTTTAAGAATGCTCAAGGAAAAAAAAAAA
>CABHPH010015180.1:0-10161 GCA_902168325.1 Peromyscus nudipes | reverse complement strand
CCTGAAATGTGAACAATGACCTGACCTTCCACCAAGCAGTGTCTGTTGCAAGTTTTTTTTTTTTTTTTTTTTTTTTTGGTTGTTTTTTTGGGTTGTTTGTTTGGTTTTGGTTTTTGGTTTTTTGAAACAGGGTTTTTCTGTGTAGTTTTGGTGCCTGTCCTGGATCTTGCTCTGTAGACCAGACTGGTCTTGAACCCACAGAGATCTGCCTGGCTCTGCCTCCTAAGTGCTGGGTTTAAAGACCTGTGCCACTGCCACATGCCTAGTGTCCATTGCCTTTGCCTGCAGGGAAAAATCCCCAAGCTGGACCAAAGGAGGACAAGGAGCTGCCATTTCTACACTTTTTCTTGAATCTCTTTAGGGCTCTTGAATTCCTGAGAGGTTTCAGAAGAACATCAGAAGAGCTGCCTGATTGATTTGGTACCTCTCCACCTGTGCTGAACACACTGAGTCTCAGGAGGAGATGCCCAGGTGAACTACCCCAGACATGGCCCTCATAGGCTGACCATCAGCAGGCTCCCAGCCAACAATCTATTATTTTCCCCTGTCAGTTCCAACAGGAGGTCAAATTCAAACCCAGTCTACAAGTTTTCAAGGATTCCTGGTCCAATATAGTATGGAGATCTGGAGCAAAGCTTCTAGATGCTCATCTCTCTGTGAGACTCGCATGGTTTCCTCAGCCAGGCCCTGCCTGAGTCCTGAAGGGTCTTTCTCAAGGACAAGTTCATGATTAGCATCTAAGACCCTGGGAAGAGTCTAACATGCCTGAGCTCAGTTACTTCACTGCCTCTTCTCTGAGGGTAGATTTAAGTGAGGCATCCTGTTTATTGCTGTTTTCTCCACTCTGTGTCCTTTACTAGATGTTTGAACCACAATGTGGGGACCATAACACAGAGTCATCCAGGACTGACAACCATATATGTGGAGAAGTAGGATTAACTGCACCCACCACCAAGAGGATACAGTTACTTACAGTGTACATGGAACTGCACAAATGCAACTCTTTTTTTAAATATATTTTATTTCATTTTCATGTGCATTCGTGTTTTTGCCATGGGTGTCAGGGTCCCCTGAAACTGGAGTTACAGACAGGTGTGAGCTGCCATGTGGGTGCTGGGAATTGAACTCGGGTCCTCTGGAAGAAGAGTCAGCACTCTTAACCCCTGAGCCATCTCTCCAGCCCACAAATGCAACTCTTATGTCACAGTTTTCCGACAACATGTATATTACTTTAGCTCCTGCATCTTTCTGAGTGACGTTCTGGAAGAACAAGGATCCACTGGGGTATGTCATCTCTTTGCTGCTGTAAGCAGGCCCTGTTTCATCTGTATTATTGGACATTATAAATCCTGCAATTTCATTCCTCCCAACCACAGATTCTCCCTTGTACCAGTAAAACAAAAGGACTGTCACTGGCAGATTGTGTACACGTAGAAGAACTTTCTTCCCTTCAGCAATGTGGGGTGGAACAGCTTCAACAGTGACTTGGGCAGTAGTGGGAGAGGCTAAGAGAGAAAAGAGAAAAAATCTATCAATATTAGGTCCTTTGCATTTGGTAGAAATTGGAAACTTGAGTGTGTTCAACTCTCAGCCTTGGTGTGTGTGTCCTGTTGAGGGGAGGTCAGCAGCATCACCCTCATTCATCAGTACCCTGAATCTTTCCACTGTATGTCACTGTCTTCTTGGTGTCTACACAGCTCACCCCTCACTGCCCTCAGATCCCTGCTCACACTCAGAATCTTAGGTGAGTGTAGCATGTCTTGTCTGATCTCCTCCTCTAAAGACTCTGTGCCTTCATTTTCTGACCTTTACCTGCTCTGTTTCTTCTGAAGTGCTTGTCAACCCCTGGGTCAACCTTCTAGATGTCCTTGCTGCTCTGTCTTCCTGTCCAGTAGTAGTAGGGCTTTGTGAGGAAGACTAGTTTGATTTTGGTTTAAACCCCACGGCCTGGAACAGGCTCAGATTCCTGTGAGTAAATGAGTGTCCCAGAGCCTAGGGTTTATTGGCAGATTTTTCAGGGTCCCATGTAATGACTCTGTTGTTAACTCACCCCAGTTTGATTTTTACTTGGAGAATCACCCTGACAGAGGTGTGAATGTCAGTCTTCAGGATACAGTTGCCAGTGCTGATAAATAAAGACCAGGGTGGTTGGGAACTCATAAAGAGCCACCTGTTTCTGCCTCTGCTGGTCTGGGGTAGACCAGCGTGGCCTAAAACTCACAGAGATCTGCCTGGCTGTGCCTCCCCAGTGCTGGTTTTGCTTGGTGTTTTATCATGAGATTAACATGTCTCCATCGACCAGATGGCTTTATTTGTATATTGAGCCATGTTTTTCTCCTTGTGACTTTTACCCATTTTACACACTGTTAATAAAGAAACTGCCCCCACCCCCAACACTATGGAGTAAGGAGGAAGTAGAGGTCACTCACGTATTATATCCAGCTGGATGGGGTCACTCGTCTTGGAACTGACTCGATTGGAGACCTCACACGGATACTCCCCAGAATCCTGCCTCTTGACAGGGTCTATGTTTAGGGTGCTGTTGTTCTGGGACAGCTTCATCCTGTTCATGAGGCCCAGACTCTGGCCATTGAAGAGCCAATGGATGGAGATCCCCATGTCTTTTGAGAAGCAGGTCAGGAACACAGAGATCAGATTGTGTTGGTGACTTGGATGGAGGGTGTAGTCAATGTCTCTGTGGATAAACAGTGGAGGGGACCAGCTGAGAATCCTTCACCCTCAGAGATCTCAGCCAGCTCACAGGGCCCACAGAATGAAGTAGCCATCTTCAAGATCACATGTTTGGGTTCAAGATATGGTCTGTGAGGAGAGAACTGAATTTTCCTCCTACCAAGATCACCCACAGTGACCTTGACTCAGGTTATTTGTGTAGGTACCACACTGGGAGCCTCTTCAACCCCCACATCCAGAAAGCTCATGGGGGGGATGTATTTCCCATTGATTTTTTTTTTTTTGTGTAAATTCTTGCTTACACTTTCTGTGAGTGTTAACAGTCAGGTTCCTCCTTTGTAAAATAGCCTTGTTTCTATTTCATTAAATAATTTGCCATGGGGTTAAGATGGCCCAGCTAATCTTAAAGGTATTAAAACCTAGACCTCAGGATTGGGAGAAATCTCAAACTAAAGGATTTCTGCTTCAAGAACAACCCAGATCCTTAAAGAATCAGACAGGAAGCTGTGGTGGTATTGTGTTCCCCAAAATATTGTGTACCTTAATAAACTTATCTGGGGTCAGAGACGGAACAGCCACAATATTAAACAGAGAGGTTAGGCAGTGGTAGCACACGCCTTTAATCCTAGCATTCCAGAGACAGAAATCTCTCTGGATCTCTGTGAGTTCAAGGCCACATGGGAAACAGCCAGGCGTGGTGACCCACGCCTTTAATCCCAGAAAGCACGCCTTCAATCCCAGGGAGTAGTGGTAGAAAGCAGAAAGGTATATAAGGCGTGAGGACCAGAAACTAGAGGCCTTTGGCCTGGAGAAGCCTTTGGCCTGGTTAAGCATTCAAGCTTTCAAGAGGCACAGTTAAGCTGAGAGCCATTTGGATATGAGGACATAGAGGCTTCCAGTCTGAGGAAGCAAGACCAGCTGAGGATCCGGCAAGGTGAGATAGCTGTGGCTTGTTCTATTTCTCTGATCTTCCAGCTTCACCCCAATACCTGGCTTTGGATTTGTTTTATTAATAAGAACTTTTAAGATTCCTGCTACAGGAAGCAAATTATAGGCAGATGGAGTGGCTGAGTGCTCAGAGATAATGGGGCCACCTGTACTGTGTATGGGAGAAGCAAGGACTTTCTCATGAGTGAACTGAGCTGCAGTGTTTGGTGATGGTCAGACTCAAGACTTGGAATCAGAGACCTCATTTTATCTCCTGGTCCTCAGGAACCCATTGCCTGCCTTGAGACAAGGTTCGTGTCCCTCCAGCTGCACTGACATCCCCTACACAGTGTAGACCAACACCCTCCAAGCCTTTGCTGTTCAGGGCTGTCCTATAGATGGCTCATGATTAGTCTTTTCATTGATCTTCCCTGAGAAACCTGACAGCCTGTCAGAGATCTCACACAGATCAGGATCAGGTTGGCATTCAGGATGGGCTGGGCCACAGGTGGACCATTCTTGTCAGGTGTTTGATGTTGATTGACATGAATCAGGAAACCCTCAAAGAAGCCTGAGCCCACTAAATGGTCTAGAAGACTGTAGGTCACCTAGTAAGCGTTATGCCCAGATTGCTCCCCAAAGAAGCCACCGGAGACTTTAGGTACAAAATGCAAAAGCAAGGTTTATTCTTGTTACAAGCCATGGTCAGGGAAGCTCATCCAGAGCACTCACTCTTAGCAGTGAGGCCAGGAGGAGCTTGCCCTTCCTTGGGGAAGTTAGTTTTTATAGGCAAAACTCATAAAATTTCTTAGAGGGGAGGGGGTTAGTACAGGTCCATCCTTGATTGGTCCAGTTTTTCCCAGGCCTGGACTTGGTCTTATTTTAGCTTATCTGTTTGCCCTGTCAGGAGTTTTACAACCCATCTCCAGGGTCCGGGAAGTTTGGGATGTTTTATGACCACTTAGCTTCTGCTAGATGGTCGAATATCCTGACTCTGTGTTTTCTTAAGTCCCTGTAGCTGATACCGTCACCTGGGAAAAAGGGGTCTAAGTTCTTATCTACACTTAGGAATCCTGGTTTTAGCTTCTCTTTGTCTGTAGGGGATAGAGTGGGGGGTTTTACTGAGGTTTCACATAAGGTCTCCATGGTGGGAAGGCTGGAGACGTGGCTGTGGAGAGATAGCTTGTGCCACCCATGACCTATGTGACCCTGACTCAGTGACTGTGTTCCCTGTCTCAGTTTCCCTATAACAGAACATATGGTAAATGATCATTGCCATGCCTGCAAGTTAACCTTAAATGTGAACAATGACCTGACCTTCCACCAAGCAGTGTCTATTAGTGTTTGCCTGCAGGAAATAATCCCTGGGTGGGACTCCTGCAGGGCAAGGAGCTGCCATTTGTACACTTCTCCTCCCCTCTTTACACCCCCCTCTTCCCCCTCCCTCTGCTATCTCTTTAGGGCTCTTGACCTTCCTGGGATGTCTCAGAAGACCATCCAAAGAGCTGGCTGATTGCCTTTCCTACCTCTCCAGCTATGCTGAGCACACTGAGTCTCAGGAGGAGATGCCCAGGTGACCTACCTCAGACATGGCTCTCAGAGGGTGACTGTCAGCAGGCTCCCAGTCTACAATCCATTGTTGTCCCCTGTCAGCTCCAACAGGAGGTCAAATTCCAACCCAGTCTACAAGCTTCCCAGGATTCTTGTCTCATCTGGCATGGAAGTTGGGAGCAAAGCTTCCAGATGCTCATCTCTCTGTGAGACTCTCATGATTTCCTCAGTCAGGGCCTGCCTGAGTCCTGAAGGGTCTTTCTCAAGGCCATGGTCATGATGAGCATCTAAGACCCTGGGTGGAGATGACATGCCTGGGCACTCTTAGCTCACTCTCTCTTCTCTGAGGGTGAATTGAAGTGAGGCATCTTGATTTATTACTGTTTTTTTTTTTTATCTCTGTGTCCTTTACTAGATGTTTGAACCACAATGTGGGGAGATATATCTATGATATAACCATTGAAAGTGAAGATGGAAAGGTTTGGAGGTCATCCATGCAATTGAATGTACACCGTAAGTAATTCTCTGTAACCTCAGGGTGGTGGGTGGAGCTAATTGAACTTCACACATAGGGTTGTCAGTCCTGGATGACAGGCAGTGGTGACACACACCTTTGATCCCAGCCCTTGGGATCTCATGCCTTTAATCCCAGCACTAGGGAGATGGAGACAGGAGGTGATATGGCTGGGCGGAGAGAGAAATATAAGGAGGGAGGAGATAGGAGCTTAGCTTCCATTCAGTTTTAGGATTCATAGAGATAGGATCTTCCCCGCTTCCACCTGAGGTAAGAAGTCTCTAGTGGCTGGCTCCTTTGTCTTACTGATCTTTCAGTATTTACCCCAATATCTGGCTCTGGGTTTTTATTAAGACCAATTAGATTCGAGGTACATCTGGCATCCAACTTTCAGAGCATGAATTCACAAAAAAATCCTCTTGCCTGTGGCTTTACAACTACTGGCACAGGCCAGAGCTACACATGGCCAGAGTGACTACCCTGCTGATATTTTCCAGACACTGAGTTCCCTCTCCCAGTGGGTTGTGGGTTTTCCCTGGACCCCCTCCTCTAGCTGCTGCCAAACTAGGTAGCTGCCTTGAAATCCCACTCAGGCTTCTACTGTTCATGTAAAGCAGTCAGCCTCACATCTTCACCATCATCTGAATCAGCAGCAGCATGGATTTAGTGAGAAAATCGAGAATTCTTAAAAGGAGGAATTAGTTAAAAGAGAGAGTTTTTTTACCCACATTAAAAAATGGGAAACACTATTACGATGGAGGAAGTTAGGTCTCTGTATGATAATATGCTGGATGGTTTAAAAATGGAGCAATTAAATGAGAAGATAATTAATTCAGATGGGATTTATGTAATGTAAATTATAAATATTATGTTTGATCATTTTTGTTTTATTATTTAAAAATTAGTTAATATGAGTGCCAAGATAAAAGTTTTAGAAAAACTTATTAAAACAGATCCTAGAGATATTCAGACCCAGACAGAGGAATTTAAAGGAGAACCAATGTCAACATTGTACCAAAAAGTTACAGAGTAGCAGCCTAAGGTTTTCAAACAGCCAACCTTAATTTATCTAGTAACTTTACAGAAAACTCCAAATGATAGACATCCTCAAGTCTGTGTCAGAGCTGAATGGACTCCTGTGAAAATGTTAGATTTAAGGACATTCAAGGAATTGATAGTCTCATATGGCATGCATCCACCTTTTGTGAAGCAGATGTTAAACTCAGTAAACTTGTCATAGAATTGTCTCTCAAGACTGGAGAAATTTGGTTACAGCAGTCTTGGAGGCTGGTCCTCAATTACAGTGGATGATCTAGTGGAAAGATGAGGCTAAGACCATTAAACAATGAAGTAGAGCTAGATGTATGGAAATCTCCCAAGATCAACTTCTTGGAGAGGAACATTATGTTAATGTAGAAAGGCATCTCTATATGATGATCACACCCTGGCTTTTTACTGTGTAGCAGCCTTGAATGCTTGGGACAGAATTGAAGAAGTGGGAAAGAAAATTGAATCATTTACTAATGTTATGAAAGGTCCAAAAGAAACCTTCACTGATTTCTTACATAGATTGACTTCAGCAGTAAATAGAATTATACCAATTCAGACAAATAATAATTGAATCTCTGACTTTTGAAAATGCTAATGCACAATGCAAAAGAGTAATTAGGCCATTAAAGGCAAGATCAGCACCCTTGGAGGAATGAATCTGAGACACAGTCAATATTAAATCTCATAACCCTGATGAGGCTTGGATAGGAGAGGTGATTTCCAGAGATTTGAAGAAAAATTGAAATTTCAGGTGTTTCAATTGTGGTTAAAAAAAAAGTCAGCTAAAAAGGGATTGTAAACAGGACATTCCTAGAAACAATGTTTTTTCTAAGAATAATCCCAACAGAATGCCCCTCCCTTCTGGAGTATGCAGAAGATGTGGCAAAGGTATACATTGGACTAATGAATATAGATCAACAAGGGACAGTCAAGGTAACCCTTTGCCATCAGGAAATGCCTTGAAGGGCCTTTTGCAGGCACCCGTGTCAAATCTGGTTCAGTCATTTCCTGTCATCATAGAGGAAACTTATTCCCAGAGCAATTAAAGAACCTAATGCCTATTGTAAGAAACCACAATGCTCTGGATGATAGAACAGCTATAGAAGAGAGAATAAAAAATTCAGGAGAAACCATAAAGTGAGAATTTTGGCAAACTTCTATAAATGAACGATGACCAAAGTTAAAAATACAAATAAATGACATCCTCATTGGAGGTCTTGTAAACACAGGTTCAGATGTAACCAGAATCTTGTCATCCAAGTTGGCCTCTTCAGGAGGTAAATAATCAGTTTTTAGGGATTGAAACTTTATCTCAGGTAAAACAGAGCATAATATGGGTTGAATGAATATGGCCAGGACAGAGAGGAAAATTAAAGCCAAATATGGCTAACATAGCAATGAATTTATGGAGATGTGATTTGTTACAGCAATGGAATACTCAGATTAACATCCTCCAATCTTAGAAACAAACCATAAATTAACGTATGTTTCTAGGAAAAATATTAGAAAAATATTAGAAAAAATATTATAAAGAACAGTCACCAACCATTCAGATTGTATAAGAACAAGGCATAACAACTGCTGATCTTTCAAAGGCACCAACATCCCTACCTTTAAGATGGTTGACAGATGAACCTGTATGGGTTGAGCAATGTCCTTTAACAACAAAGAAACTGCAGGCCTTAGAACAGCTGGTACAGGAGCACATAAATGCTCAGCATATTGAAGAATCAACCAGCCCTTGGAATTCTCCTGCATTTGTTATTAAAAAGAAATCTGGAAATTGGAGAATGGTAACAGATCTAAAAGCTGTTAATAAGGTTATTCTGCCAATGGGCCCTATACAGTCTGGAATTCCTTTGCCTTCTCTGTTACCTAAATAATGGCCTCTTACAGTTATTGATTTAAAAGATTGTTTCTTCAATCTATACCTTTACAAGAAAAAGACAGAAAAGTTTGCCTTCACAGTGCCTACTTATAATAATTCTCAGCCTGCTAAGAGATATAAATAGAAGGTTCTCCCACAGGGAATGTTAAATAGTCCCACCCTGTGCCAATATTTTATATGACAGCTGTTGTAAATGATACATAAGCAGCTTTCTCAATCTATAGTTTACCATCACATAGATGACATTTTACTAGCTGATTCAAATGTAGATACATTAGAAAGAATGTTTGAAGAAGTAAAGATAATTTTGCCTTGTTTGGGATTACAAATTGCTTCTGATAAAATACAAAAAAGAGATTATATTAATTATTTAGGATATAAAGGAGGTCTACAAGAAATTAGACCCCAAAAGGTGCAAATCAGGAGAGATTGGTTGCAGACTTTTAATGACTTTCAAAGTTTACTAGGAGACATTTCCAATCTATGACCCCCTACTGTGGTTAAAACTCATGAACTGAGTAATTTTTTTCAAAATGTTAAATGGTGACAAGGACTTAAATAGTACAAGAGAATTATCAGCTAAAGCTGAAAGAACTGGCTTTGTTGGAAAAGTATTACATGATGCACATGTGGATTGTTTGGATCCAGAGGTTGAAAACATTCTGGTTATTTTACCCTCTAAGCATTCTCCTATAGGAATATTAATACAGAGGGAAGATATTATCTTAGAATGGACCCTTTTTTTTTTTTACCACATAAACAGAGTAAAAAAATTAAAAACCTATTTGGAAAAGGTCTTTGAGTTGATTCTAAAAGGAAAGTTGAAACTTTATCAATTAACAGGAATAGATCCAGCAGAAATTGTAGTACCTTTTACTAATGATGAAACATTATAAGCAGAAAGTGAACCTTGGCAAAGAGCTTGCAGTAATTTTTTGGAAGAGATTAACAAATATCCCAAAAGCTGGAGAATTCTATTCATAAAAAGAACTAACTAGATCCTTCCTCGCATTGTATGGGGAACACCACTATCTGAAGCTCCTACATTTTATACTGATACAAAAAAATCAGGAAAGGCAAGTTATAAACCAGAAAATTTAAGTAAAGTGGCTGAAAGGCCTTATTATTCTGTCCAAAAGTCAGAATTATATGCTATTCTGATGTTATTAATGGACTTTACAGAGCCTCTTAACATAGTTACAGACTCTTAGTATGCAGAAAGAGTTGTCTTACACATTGAAACTGTTGAATTTATCCCTGGTGATTCAGAATTAACTTTATTATTTATTCAGTTACAAGAAATAATCAGGAATAGGAAACATCCCTTAGATATAACAGACATCCGAACACACATGGGTCTGCCAGGCCCTCTAGCACAAGGTAATGAAGAAATTGATCAACCATTGATAGGAAATGTGATGGTGGCCTCAGAATTTCATTAAAAAAATCATGTCAATAGCAAGGGTTTGAAAAATGATTTTTCCATCACTTGGCAACAAGCCAAGGAGATTATAAGGAAATTTCCTACTTGTACTTTATA
>CABHPH010015158.1:0-11089 GCA_902168325.1 Peromyscus nudipes | reverse complement strand
TGGTGTAGCTGGAGCTTGAGATAGATCTATTCCCAGGTTTCTGAGAAATAACCATATTGATTTCCAAATTGGCTGTATACATTTGCACTCCTATTGGCAGAGGAAGAGTGTTTCCCTTGCTCCACATCCTTTCCAGCATGAGCTGTCACTTGTGCTTTTTACCTTAGCCATTCTGACAGGTGTAAAGTGAAATTTTAGAGTCTTTTAAAATTTCTTTTTAAGGAATTTTTTATTCATTTTACATATGAACTACAGCTCCTCCTCTCTTCCCTCCTCCTGCACCTCCTTCCTTCTCTCTCCAATCCACCCCCTATTCCCTCCTCCAACAAAGTATGGCCTCCCCTTGGGGAGTTAGCACAGCCTGGCACATTCAGTAGAGGCAGGTGTAAGCCCCTCCCCCTTCATCAAAGCTGTGAAAAGTGTCCCACCATAAGTAGAGGGCTCCAAAAAGCTAGCTCATATACCAGGGATGGATCCTGATCCTACTGCCAGAGGGTTCCTTAAGGAGATGAAGCTACACAACTGTCTTCGCTTATGCAGAATCCCTACTCCAGTCCCATGGTTGTTCCACAGCTGTTGGTCTAAAATTCCATTACCAGAGTCATTTTGATTTACATTTCCCTACTGTCTAAAGATGGTAAACATTTAAGTGTTTCCCTGCCATTTGAAATTCTTCTCTTGAGAATTCTCTGTTTAGGTCCCTACCCCATTTTTTTAATTGGATTATTTAGTTTTTGGATATCTAGTTTCTTGAATTATTTATACATTTTTGAAATCAACCTTCTGTTGAATGTGAAGACATTTAGAGAAGAAATTCTGTTAATGAAGAAATTTTACCACTCTGCAAGCTGCTATTTTGTCTTATTGGCAGCATCTTTGCCTTACAGAAGCTGTTCAGTTTCATGACATCCCATTTGTTAATTATTGTTCTTAGTGTCTGTGCTACTAGTGTGATATTCAAGTTGTTTTCTGTACCAGTGCATTCAAGGTTATTTCTCATTTTCTCTTCTAATCAGGTTTAGTGTAACTGAATTTATGTTGAGGTCTTTGCACTTGAATTTTCTGCAGAGTCATAGATATGTATATATTTGCTTTCTTCTACATGCTGACATTCACTTATGCAATCACCATTTCTTGAAAACATTTTATTTTTTTCCATTGTATATTTCTGGCTTCTCTGTCAAAAATCAGAGGTCTATGGGTGTTCCGTGTGACATTTACACAATGGAATATTACTCAGGTGTTAAAAACAACGACATCATGAAATCTGAAGGCAAATGGGTAGAACTAGAAAAAAATCATCCTGAGTGAGGTAACCCACAACTGGAAAGACAAGCAGGGTACTTGTTCATAAGTGGATATTAGCTGTAAAGTAAATGATAACCATGCTACAACCCACAGCCCTAGAGAGGCTAGGCCATGAGGAGGTCCCAACAAGGAGTAACAGGTTACATGGATTTCAATGGGAAGAAGAAATTGAAGAGATATCCTGGGTAAGCTGGGGGCTGGTTTGGTTGGGAGCATGATTGATCCAGTTGGGATGAGATAGATGGGGAGAGTAATGGAAGAGATGTCTTGATTGGGGAATATTGTGGGGTCATGTAAAAACATGGTGCAAGGAAAACTAACAGGACTCTACAAGATGGCCCCAGCTAAGATTCCTAGCAATAGTATATAGGTAACCAGAACTGGTCGTCTCCTGTAATCAGATTGGTGACTATACTAATTGTCATCAGAGGTCCCTCATCTGCTGTGGGATGGTCTGTATGTCAAACACGTTGCTTATTGGTCAATGAATAAAACACTGATTGGCCAGTGGTCAGGCAGGAAGAAGTATAGGCGGGACAAGGAGGAGAGAATTCTGGGAAGTGGAAGGCTGAGGAGACACTGCCAGCCACCACCATGACAAACAGCATGTGAAGATGCTGGTAAGCCACAAGCCATGTGGCAAGGTATAGATTTATAGAAATGGATTAATTTAAGATATACGAACAGTTAGCAAGAAGCCTGCCACGGCCATACAGTTTGTAAGCAATGTAAGTCTCTGTTTACTTGGTTGGGTCTGAGCGGCTGTGGGACTGGCGGGTGAGAGAGATTTGTCCTGACTGTGGACCAGGCAGGAAAACTCAAGCAACACTCATCCACTAGCTAGTAGAAGCAGATGAAGAGAACCATAGCCAAGCACTGCTCTGAGATCCAGAAATCCTGTTAAAAAGAGGGTAGAAGGATTGTAAAAGCCAGTGGTGTCAAGGTCATCACAAAGGAATGCATAGAGAAAACTAACCTATGCACATAAGACCTCAAAGACACTGGACCAACAGCAAAGGAGCCCTCACATAGAAACCTTAGGGCCTCTACATACGTGTGATTGTTGTATAGCTTGATCTACTTGTCTATTTTTGGACTTCTAGCAGTTGGAGCAGGGCCTGTCATTGTTGCTTTCACAGGCTTTTGGGAACCTACTCTTTGTATAATACTGTGTTCTTCATACGTTAAGGCTTCATCCCTTACCAAGCCTTAATATGAGGATAAGAACTAAGTCCTACCTGAACTTGATATGCTATGATTTATTGACACACATGGGAGGCCTGTACCTTTATATCAGAAAAGAAGGAATTGAGAGGTAGAGGGGAGTTATGGAGAGAGAATTGGAGGCGAGGAGGGAGGGAAAACTGCAGTTGAGATGTAAAATAAATGAATTAATTTAGTTAATATAAAAAATAAAAAATCAATGAATAAATAGATAAAGAAAGAAAGAAAGAAAGAAAGAAAGAAAGAAAGAAAGAAAGAAAGAAAGAAAGAAAGAAAGAAAACAGAAAACAATAAAACAAACCAGAGGCAAAATGTCTGGTTCATAGTATAATTTCCAAGCCTTTCCATCTATGTGACCTTGGCAAAATGAAGTAATGTCTTTGTGCCTCCTTCTTAATGGCCAAACTGAGGATAATGGTAGTATCCATACCATAGTTTCTTTATGAAGAATAAATTACATATGCCATGATTTCATATACATGAGATACTGGCAATAGTTTCGCACATGTGTTTGTTATTATTTTGCAATCAATTTGACATCACTCCCCATCATCAGATGTCAGCACTTACATCAACACTGCTATCATGACATCAAAATACCTAAACCCTCACAAGTATAACCTAGTCATGGCCACCATAATACACTGATTCCTGTCCCAACCACAATTTCCACCAGTTCTTACATTATTTCTACCATCGTGACATCACTATCCCAACAGTAACAATTACCATCTTTGGCAGTATCACCCCTACCCTACCTGTATCATATCCAACAACACTTCCATTCTTGACCAATCATTATACCCATCATCTTCAACAACTATACCATTACAAACATCACAATCAATGTTTCTACCAATATAATCAGAAGATCCTCCAAAACTACTATCACAACCATCAAAACTACCAAACCCTTCTCTACCATGACTCTCATCTCTATCCCAAATATCTCCACCACTGCAGTCTGCTGAGAGCTGTAGAAATATGATGTAGGAACTCAGCTGGCACTGACAAGGCTTACCCCTTAGAGCCAAGATCTCTGGTGGAGGTTGAAATCAAAACATAAAATGTTTTAGTGCTACTGCCTTTTGAATGCATTAGCTGTATCCTGCAGTGAATTTCTAGTGTGCTATTGTAGTCTTCCTTTTGATTATTTTCTCAAGAACATCTAAGAGTGTAATTGATCATTTATTGGACACAACTTCCCCTATTTATTTGGGGTATTTGGATAATATTCCCCCTCTATGTGTGAGAACAGTCACACATCAAAACCTGTTTCTCACAACCAAGTTTTGTTCCTTCCTCCAAAATAAACTTAGAAGTTTGCCTTCCTGAAATCACCTTTTTTTTTGGCAGGCATTTGGTCAGTGTTAAGTTTCCAGGCAACAGTATCTCATTTGAGACATTCTCATACAACCAAGGACATAGAATTGCATGTCTGAATTTGTTAGTTCACAGCCTTTAGATAGATATGGAACAAGTGTGGCCTGGGCTCACCCTGCCAGCAGATAGTAAAGTGCTGCCACAAACTAACCTCACACAAACAAATTCTTACCTCCTTTTACTTTCATCTTGGTTTGTTAATTAGCTTATTATCTAACCACACTTAGGAATGCAGTATTATACACAGATTCCCCATTTTCCCTTCTTAGGTTTCCCTAATTAATTTCAGGTCTCTCTCCCTCTCATTAGACCCTGTTCCCTTTAAGAGTTCACTGAGGCTTTTCGAAGTCACCTCCTTCTTGAGTCATAAAGAAAGCATAACAGTCACTGCCTGGTGTAAACTCTTATTTGCTTTTGTGACCCTGAAAGAATTCAAGCTCTGTTACTTTGCTTTGGCTAGAGAATTGCTGATTGTATGTGTATAAATTTGGAAACTTCTGAGACTCAGGGTAGAAGTAAGGTAGAACAAAGAAAGAACAGCAAAGCAATGTATAGGTAGTCAGGAAAGAGAAGAGCTAAGAATGAGAGCTGAAAAGAAGCTGTAGATTTAGGTGAAACTTATTTAGAACAAATAAGTGAATTGACTGAAAGAGCACAGTGTGTGTAGATTCATTTGATATCCCTAAGATTAGATTTCCAGCTGGTTTAGATTCTTCCATAGATCACGGGAGAAGGTTATAGAGCAGGACCCTAATAGCTTTCAATAGCAATCACTAGCCTTATCAGAATGTGTATGTAAAAATGTATCAGCTCTTCTAGGATATATAGAGAAGTTATAAATTAAGTGGGTACTGGCATGAATTTTTTGTTCCTTTTGTACAATAAATACTCCTGCCTCTAAGAAAGCCAACAATTATGGTTTTCATATGACAATGGACATATGCTTTGGAACACTAAATGTGCTGAATAAAATGGGATTTGGACAATGAAAAAGAAAGAATTAAAAAAAAATCCTGAGTGAGGTAACCCAGAGCCAGAAAGACAAAACTTGTTTGTGGCTATTAGCTGTAAAGTAAAGGATAACCATGCTGCATTAACAGCCCCAGGAAGGCTAAGTAAGAATGAGGGCCCAAGGAGGGATGCATGGATCTCCATGGGAAGGGGAAATAGAAGATATCTCCTGGGTAAACTGGAAGAGTTTGGGGATGGGAACATCGGTAAGTTTTGGGGGGGGTTGGAGGAGGAGGATACTGAAAGAGATGGCTGGAAAAGGGGCATTCCAGGCTCAGGTAGAAAGCTGGTGCAAGGAAATCTCCCAGGATTCTACAAGGATGACTGTATGTAAGACTCCTAGTAATAGCAGATACCTAGTCTGAACTAGCCATCTCATTTGACCAAGCAAGATTTCCATTAAAAGGATTGGGGTACCAACCCAATCCCACAATCTTTGAACTACTTTCTGTCTTGCCTATGTGATATGCCTGTGGTAAGCGTGGCACAGAGATTGTGGTAGTGGCCAGCCATTTACATAATCCCATGTCACAACAGTGAGCTCACTCCTGACACTGCCTGGAGCACCAGGAGCCAGAGACTGGATGTCCCAGAGCTTTAGGATAGAAAAAGAGAAAAAAAATCTTAGCATATTGATGCCTAAATATTTATTGATTGGTGCTTACACTAATTGTCATCAGAGAGACTTTATCCAGTTCCTGATGGAAACAGATGAAGAGACCCAAAGGAAAACGTTAGGCAGAGATTAAGACTCCTGCTGAAGAAAGGAAGGAATGAATATATGAGCCATCGTGGTCAAGGACATCACATAAAGACCCACAGAAACAACTAACCTGGGTTCATAGGAGCCCACCCAATCTGTACCAACAACCAGATTGTCAGCATGGAACTGACCTAGGACTTCTACATATATATGTGAGAGGAGTGTAGCTTGGTCTACTTGTAGGACTTCCAACCGTGGGTGTAGGGGCTGCCTCTAGCACTTTGGCTGGCTTTGGGGAACCTATTCCTCATAGGGGGTTGCCTTCTCCAGCCTTAGCACAAAGGCATGAATTTAGTCCAACAGCAACATCATATGTCATGCTTTGTTGATACCCATGGAAGTCCTGCCCTTTTCTGCAGAGAGACAGAGGAGGAATCATTGGGGGCAGTGCAGATGGGAGGTGGAGTGTGGTAATGGGAGGAGAAGATAGAAGGGAACCAGCAGTCCAGATATTATATACAGAAACAGCAAGACAGAGTGAGAGAGAGAAAGAGAGAGAGACAGAGACAGAGACAGAGACAGAGAGACAGAGAGACAGAGAGATTGCTTGGGAATCCAAAATCTCAGACAAATGTGAGCAATATCTGAGGGAAGGGACAGTAAAGATTGAATGAAAAAATATTGACTCAAATTAGGCAAACTCATTTTACATAGTTCTAGAGTTCTGGAAGTTGGAGAGGAACTGTCTTCTTGGAAGGCAACATCATAAGATTTTCAATTCCTCTTTTATTGGTACTTAAGTCTTACCAGTATATGGCTCAGCCATTCTCAATGATGTGATCTGTCTATTTAAGATAACTGGAATATTTTAAAGGCAAGAAGGGGATTATGTAGGCATAAATTCCATAGATGTTCAGGAGTTTCTATGGCACCGATTATTTTTTAATGTATTTACTTGAAAAATGTAAATTCATTAAAAATGGGAATATTGTAGCTAATTCTCTACTGAATTTGTTTCTTAATTCCTCAGATCTCACATTATTAGACAAC
This sequence comes from Peromyscus nudipes, assembly GCA_902168325.1. Taxonomy (NCBI): domain Eukaryota; kingdom Metazoa; phylum Chordata; class Mammalia; order Rodentia; family Cricetidae; genus Peromyscus; species Peromyscus nudipes. Next base: position 4,410 of record CABHPH010015158.1, on the reverse strand, counting down.
ACAATAAGACTTGTGTCACCATAGGAATGGATCTAGAAAACAAGCATTAAGTACATAAACACAATTAGTATGATTTAATATTATCATGATTGAAGCCTAATTTCTAACAATCTCTTTATGCTGTTTTCAGGATGACACTTAAACCCTCCCTTGATTTTGTCTCTTTACTTTGCTTTTAAAGGAACAACAATAACAACAACAAAAAACAAACCTCAATATTATCCAACATTTCTCTGCTAGTTAAAGTTGATTGTGACCTACTAGATGGTTGGAAAATAAAAGTTTATTCTCAAAAATAGGTGAATTTATTCCTAACTACTGAAGTATGAAACAGAGAAGATATTCATTTGTACTTACAGGACCAATGTGGTTATCATATGATATTCTTGGACCACTCCTGTACATCTCCAAAAGAAACAGGTTAGATTAGTTGAATTGGTTTTAATAACGCATTTTTCCCTTTCATCTTGATTTATCATCATTTAATTGTAAGAATCTTATAAATTGTTCAACTAAAAATAAATTGAAATGGTTATTCATGCTTCATTTTGAAATGTCTGTGAGTGGTACAAGTTATGTCCTATACAATACTGTGTGCATGCTGTGGCCCATGCACTCCATGAGATGTTGCTACAAGAAGTAGATACATGGCCAAAGAATTCTGGGAAAAGACTGGAATTTGAATCTTTGCAGGTAATATGTATTCCAATGAATATCATGTAATGTCACAGATACCATTTTTATAATTCATCCCTTGGGTTCTACTCAAATATTCTAGGAGCATTTCTATCAACTATATCAATTTTTTTATGCTTTGTCTATCATGTGAACGTCATTTTTTGATAGAATCACATCTAGCCAACATTAACATGAAGTCAGAGTTCCATAATCAATAATGTTATATTTCTAACACATATGCATTTTATGTTTTTAATATTTGAAACAAAATTTAATGGTTTCCCATGAAAATTTTAACACTGACAGGAACCTGATTGGCTTTTTAAGAAATCTAGATGTTGGAGATCAATGAAATTAATGGGTCCCAAATAACAAGTAACTTTGCTGTACTTTTTAATCAGTTGAGACAAACAATCCCCAACTGAATGAGAGGTACCATAAAACAGGAAATAGGCTTGAATTGTCTCACTACTCTCCAGGAACATAACTCAGGTTCGCAAATTTGAGAGAATTCACTGCAGTGAGAAGCTGGTGCTTCCAAAATACAATGAGAGTTTACCACTACATGGATTTTTCTACTATCTGAGTACTTGTAATTAAGTCACAATTAGAAGGAGATAAAAGAAAATTAGAGTCAATCCAAACATATTTTCTGTTCAAATGAGTAGGCATAATTGATATTAATATAATAAGCATTTCAGATGGTTACTTTCTTGAAGAACATCCAATTTATAAACCCAGTTGGAGACAAAGTGAATATGAACCAGAAAGAAAAACTGGATATGGAGTAAGACATTCACTACACTCTGAATTTTTGCCAATCTCAGACTTAATGAGAAAATCGTAAAGCTTTCCCCATAAGTGCCTCATGGTATTCAATTTTATATGTCTGAAGTGATGACATAGACATTAAGCAGGTGTGTTGGACTTATTTTTTAAACTCTATATGCAAAATAATTTCACCAAATCTCAAGATTGACTTGAGCATCCTCATGGGATAGAACATTTCCAAATACTCTGTATGTAACATAATTCTCCCAAATCTCAAGATTGACTTGAGCATCCTCATAGGATAGAGGATATAATCACTAACTCATGTCCAACACTTCAAGATTATCTTTCAGATCATATTTTGATTCAGTTTATATGTGTGTCCCTATATGTATTATGTAATATATATATATGTGTGTGTGTGTGTGTGTGTATCCATATATGACAAATGGATAGATGTTTTTTATATATGCATATGTACATGTTTCACATTATATAAGTGATAAAACATCTACCTTATCTAACCACAAAATATAGTGAAATGTTACTTTTTAATTTAATTCTGTGTATACAAGGATGTTTTTCAATGGTGCAATGTTGTATATTACTATAACTATTGTCAAGTAGGTAAAACCTTTTCTTTCTACCCCATTTGTTATTTTATTCAGATTCTACCCTCAATATACAATATGCCTTGCAGTACAGGATTCAGAAAATCACATCATCAGTGAAAGGCTGTGTGCTGTTTTGATTGTATCTCCAATCAAATTTCCAACATGATATGTTTGTATAAAACTTATCAAAAGAATCATTAGATGAATTAAAGTCTCCCATGTTTACATAATTCTATGATGTCTTATGGGATTTGAAAAGATATATTTCTTCATGAAATTGAATGAGTCAATAATTCTCTCCCTTATATTGCACACACACCTCAGTGTCTTGAACTATACTTTTACTTATTATTCTAGAAGAATTTCACATAACATTTACTTTTGGGAACTCCTTTACAGTACTAAATATCACTGTAGCATTATATTTAGCCTGAAATTCAGCACTACATAGTACAGTACATCTACTTTTTGTTTCTCCTAAACTATAGGGTGTGTATCCTTATTTACATTTTCCCTGAATGAAATAGTTGTTTTTAGAGTAATGATAACTATTTATAATAATAGAATTATATTTTTATTTAATCTTCAGACTAACATGCAAGTTGTTTTGTATAATTTAATATCATCCATGTGATGATATACATTAAGTTCCAATACATTATTCCATTGAAATAAAGATCTTATTTTGTAGAGAACGAAGTGAATAATAAGAAAAACAGTTGCATGAAAAACTTTGTAGAAAAAAATATTAATGAAAATTATGTTTTAAATATATTAATTTTGAGTAATTGAACACAATGATAATATATCACAATTATGAAATTTTTGGTAATGCTTAAGTGTAGATATAAAATCTTGAAAGTAAAAAATTTATAAAATAACTATAAAATTGTTAGAAAATAAAATATTTTACATATTATTGTTCAACAGTTCAGACAATATTGTATAGAGAAATGTGAGAGATAATATTTTGGAAAGGAATGAACATTAATGAATAGAAAGATTAAATAAGTATTAGATTGAGAGTATTCAATGTATGCTTGTTCTTTGTGTCCCTGCAATTAAACACAGTGGAAGATATCATGACATAAATTACACAATATTAGTAAAAGAAAGATTTTTCAACTATCATTTATTATGTGTCATATCTATGTCCTTAAAAGATGGGAAAACATCACTTCTGTGCTCTTTTCTCAATAGTTTTTTCTCTTGAAAGTATAGTGAAATAATATAGAAATTAGTAAGACTCTGAAATACTGTGCCTTCTTAGGGGTCACAAATTGAAACATAATGTGTGGGAGATACTTTTAACATGTAAAGACTTAGGTAGTAAATGGTTCATGCAGCTACTGCTATCCTTGACACTCTACATGCAGTATTTTAAGCAATATATTGGGGTGGTGGTGTTTGTATACCCAAACAGTTACATTAGGACATTGAAATGTGGTACTACCCTTGTAGCTGATAGTCAGAGCAAACTGCTCAAGGAAGCAGCTGATGTTACGATCTTGTATTTCATAGACTAAGGAATGTTAAGAATAAAAATGTGCTTCGATTTTTTGTACACACTAAGGTATTTTATTGTGGAGAAATGAATGTCTTATCACAAGCTCTTAAATTTTGGCTAGCCACTAACCGTCTTGAGAATTCAAGATAAATATAAATAACAGATTTTCATAATTATTCATAAGAAAAATAGATCTGCCATTGCTAATAATTCTTAAACAATCACCAATTTTTAAGTACCAGCTACCTTAAAAGATAATGCATATTTGACAAATTTTGTGATGCATTCATATAACATGTCCTGTGAATAACCAAGAAATATTACATCTGTGAAACTTTGCTTCCTGTGCCAGACATGAATAAGTATGTGAAGTTTCCAAATCATCAGTATGCCAATACCGGAGGAACTCACTGCCTCAAAAGAGATGTGACATTTCCAGGTTATGATGGCCTTTTGGGAAGGTCTCTAGCCTGCTTGGCTCTGTGCTTATCTATTCTCACAGCTGTAGTACCCAGTGTCTTTTTGAAGCTCAAGGACACGCCCACTGTTAAAGACAATAATCTTCTCAGTACTGGGATTAAAGGTGTGTGTCACTATGCTTGGCTGTGTCCTTAAACACACAGAGACTCTGCCTGCCATGTGATGGAATTAAGGGTGTATGCTACCACTGCCAGACTTCTGCTTAAGGGTTATGACCTCTGAACTCCATGCAACTTTATTTATTAACATACAAATAAATGACATTTCATCACAAAAAAAATCACCATATTTCCCCTTTCTATTTTAATAAAATGAAAAAAGTTATAACTAATATAAGAAAAACTACATACAAAAGTACAA
>CABHPH010015129.1:0-13690 GCA_902168325.1 Peromyscus nudipes | reverse complement strand
ACTCACAGAGATTTACCTGCCTCTGCCTCCCAAGTGCTGAGATTAAAGGTGTGCACTACCATGCCTAACTTTAAGCCCCTTTAAGACATATAATTTGTGAACATTTTCTCCTATTTTTAGAGTTATCTTTTCTCTTATTATAGTGACTTTTTCATTTATTTTTTCAATAAAAAAATTTGACATTTGTTTTTGTGTGCATGTGCTAGATTCTAAGATACATAATTAAGTAAAAGATACTTTCTGGGGGTTGGGGATTTAGCTCAGTGGTAGAGTGCTTGCCTAGTAAGCACAAGGCCCTGGGTTCGGTCCTCAGCTCCAGGGGTGAAAAAAAAAGATACTTTCTGTCCATACAGAAGAGATCCACCTAATTGAGACCAGAGAGCAAAAATAATAGTAAAATAAATATGGAAAGATGGCTCAACAGTTAAGAGCATTTTGGCTCTTGCAGAAGATAATAGTTCAGTTCTTGGCATCCACATCAGGTGGCCCACAACCACCTGTAACTCCCCCCAACACCCTTTCCTGGCCTTCTTGGGCACCTGTATGCCATGTGCATATTCACAGACACACATATATAGACAAACACCTCATCCATCTCTACTTGGCTTGGTACTGGAAACGTGACCCAGGTGCTGAGGCAATGAAGAAAGGACAGACATACAGACTCAGAAAAGCTGGGACATGGTGAGCCTTGCTCTGATGGAGTGGCATTAACTATGTAACCACCCAAAATTATTGTGAAATATTATTTTAACTAGGCAAAGATGTGTTACATTTGTTTTTGCTGTAGAATATTACTTTAACTATGTAAGGTGTGTTACATTTGTTTATGCTGCATTTGTTTAACGATGTAAAGATGTGTGTTTATGTAAAGATGTGTTGCATTTGTTTCACCTTGTCTGCCTAAGGCACCTGATTGGTCTAATAAAAAGCCGAATGGCCAATGGCCAGGCAGAGAAAGGATAGGCAGGGCTTGAGGGCAGAGAGACTAAATAGGAGGAGAACATCTAGACTCAAGAGGAAGAATGAGATAAGAAGAGAAGAGGGAGCAAGGGAGACATCTGGGGGCAGAAGCCAGACAAGAGAAGCAGGAAAGATATACAGAGAAAAAAGGTAAAAAGCCCTGAGGCAAAAAGTAGGTACAGAGAAACAGGTTAATCTAAGTTGAAAGAGCTACTAGCCAGAGCCGGGCAATGGTGGAGCACATCTTTAATCCCAGCACTTGGGAGGCAAAGGTAGGTGGATCTCTGTGAGTTCAAGGCCAGCCTGGTCTCAGAGAGAGTTCCAGGACAGGCACCAAAACTACACAGTAAAACCCTGTCTCTGGGGGGGGGGGATTAAAATAAAATAAAAAGAGCCAGAAAGGAGCCTAAGCTAGACCAAGGATTCAAAACTAATAATAAGTCTCCATGTCATGATTTGGGAGTTGGATGGTGGCCCACGAGACAGCCTGCTACACAGAATGTCAGCACATTTATTATGTACAGCACAGGGAAGAGGAGGACTTAGTCTCTGTAGGAAGTCTCTATAGGAAAGCAGTCTCAGGTTACAGGCATCCTAAAGAAGGAAGTTGCAGTTGCTAGGTTTTTACTGCACATGCTGCCAACATCTGCATAAGGACCAGAGGAAGGCTTTACATATAAATAAATAAATAAATAAATGTAAAAAATGTCTTTCTTTCAGACCCATGAGTCTGAGGCATAAGCCATTGTCAATAATACACATTCACTCAAGGCTTCTTTGCTCCCCACACATAAAAAAATAAAAATAAAATCCTTTAAAAAAAATAAAAACAAGAAAAAAAAAAAAAAAAAAAGACATTCCTGGCAGAGGGACCAGCACATGAAATGACACAGAAGCTGAAATGATAGGCTTTTCGGAAGGAACAATCAACAGTGAAATGGTAAATAGCATTCTGACTTTCTGCAACGCTCCCAGAATATCACAGAGACAGGGACACAGAAAGATTGTAAAAAGCAGAAGAATAAGTGCAGTGCTATCAAATGCTGTCTTTTGGATCTAACACAGCAGCTGCCATCATGAACACGCGGGAGCTGTGGCTGCCTGTAAAGATCTTTAATCCGGGTGTCCAATTGCTTATCCTTGATTTGGTGGGTTGCCACTTTGACCTCCAACACCTTGACACAATGTTTCATTGTGTAAGAAACCTATGCTCTTCCAAACTCCCTACATAGATGTATTAGTCAGGTTTCCCCGGGAGCCCACTTGAAGAACATAAACCTTGAAAGACACCCTTGTGTATAAAAAAGAGGTGAGTGCTGCTCTTTTTCTTTAAATTCATTTAATGTGTCTGTGTGGTTTGACTGCATGGATGCCTGTGTACTATATACCTGGTACTCTCCGAGGGTAGACGCAGGAATCAGATCCTCTGGGGCGGGAGTTACGGATGTTAATGAACTGCCATGTAGGGACTGGGTACCTACATGAATCCAGGTCCTCTGGAAAAGCAGCTATCTCTCTAGCCCCATCATTGCTCTTTCTTGATGTGTGGACCCTTTTACATTTTTGAGAGTTATTTGATACAAGAAAAATAATTTAATTTTGAAGAAGTCCAATCTATTAATGTTTCTTTGGTTATTTATGCTTTTGGCTGTGGTGGCACATGCCTTTAATTCCAGAACTTAGGCGGCAGAAGCAGGAGGATCTCTGTGAGTTCAAGGCCAGGCTGGTCTACAGAGCGAGTTCCAGGACAGCCTGGGCTATGCAGAGAAACCATGTCTCAAAAACAAAGAAAAAAAAAAAAAAAAAAAAAGAAAGAAAGAAACCATTGCCTAACCCAAGGTTATAAAGACTTATTACTGTGTTTTATAGTTTTATATTTAGCTGTTGGGAGCAGTGAGATTGCTCAGTAAGTAAAAATGCCTGTTATCAAACCTACCCACATGGAGGAAGGGGAGAACTAACTGCCAGAGTCATTTTCTGATCTTCACACACTCAATGAGGTGTGAACATGCCTCCCTCCAATAAAATTTTAAATGTAATTTAAAATTAAATTTAGGCTTTTGATCAGTTTTCAGCTACCTTGTGGGTTTTCTTTTGTTTTTGAGACAGGGTCTTACTATGTATCCCTGGCTGGCCCCCAACACACAGACCTGCTTGCATCTGCCTGCCTGTGCTGAGATTAAAGGAATGTGCTGCTGTGCTGAGCTTTTTTTTTTTTTTTTTTTTGTATGTGTATGTGTGGTGTGTATTTGTGCTTGCATGCATGCCATGGTATATATGTCAAGATCAGAGAACAATCAGCAGGAGTCAGTTCTCAACTTCTATCATGGATTCCTGGAACTGAACTCAGATCCTCAGGTTTGGTGACAAACACCCTTACCGCATGAGCCATCTCCTTAAGTCTTTTTTTTTGTTATTCCAACTCTGTTGCCTTGGCTGACCTGGTATTCTTTATGTAGCCCAAGTTGGCCTTGAATTCTTGGCAGTATTCCTACCTCAGTCTCCCAAATGCTTGGATTATATGCATAAACCACCATGCCAGTTTTTTGTGTTTGTTTTTGCTTATACTGTACTTTAAAAGTTGGTTTTTCTTTTTAATGTGCAGGTGCATGTGTGTGTGCTGGGGATGGAACGCTAAAGTTTTGTGCACCCTAGGCAAACAACCAACTGAATTACACCTCAGCCTTCCTTTAGTGCTTTAGATTAAGTACCCTTCAATGTTTGGAACATGTTGAAAACAGAGGAGTTGAGTCTAAGGCAAGACTTCCACGGGGATAGTGTCTAATAATTGATTTCTCATTTCCAGTTTATAGGTCAGGCATTCTTGTTTCTTGAAAACTGATGTATCAGATAAATTGTTTCATGTGGCCAAACTCATCATTAGAGTCACCCTAAAAGTAACGGCAAAGGAATTCCTGAAGTGCAGAGCTCCAAACCACCCATACACGGTGCCAGTTTGGACTGAAAAAAAAAAATAGCGTCAAATGCCAGGGTGATCGATCCCTTACTTTAAGGGAGCTTACATCCAGAAGGGCAGCAAATCATGGGATACCCTATTTAGGTATGTTCTCAGTGAGGAAGTCGAATCATATGGAGTTTATACGAGGGTTTAAAGGTCAGGGGGTTTCTACGCCGGGTCGCCTGTAGAGCAGGGGAGCTACTACAGCCGCCACACTGGTCCTGGACCGGCAGGCAGCTCTTAGCTGTCTGGAGACTGTCCAGTGACTCATCTGGAGGAGCGGGATCCGCAGGGTCATGGTGAAGGGACTGGGAATACAGTAAAGAAACTCGCCGGCTGCAACGATGGACATAATGAGAAAGAAAGGGCAAAAACAAGCAACAACAAAACCCAGCTATTGTTACTGTAATTAGCGTCGCGGCCAGGCTCAAAGGTAGACGAGCTGGACAAGGTTACAGCCCTAGCCCTCTCTGATGGACAGCTCCTCACCCAGCTCCGCCTGGACCCACCCACTGCCTTGCTCTCGCGCGGTCTCAGTTCTCGCCGGCCCGCAGGGGCCGACGGGAACGGCGGCCGCACTAAAGAGGGCCGACATGGCGGCGGCGGCGGCTTCGCTTCGCCGGTCGGTGCTGGGCCCGCGGGGCGTAGGGCTTCCGGGCGCGAGTGCTCCGGGCCTGCTGGGGGGTGCGCGGTCCCGGCAGCTTCCATTGCGGACACCGCAGGTGAGTACTGGCGTGGGCCCTGGCCACCGCGCGCCCCTCCGCCCTGAAGGTCACGGCGGGGAGGCTCCGGGCGCGCGCCGGCATCGGTACCCCACGTACCTCCTACGACTCGGCAGGGTCCCCGCTGACGGGCCGGCGCACTCGGGAAGCCAGGCTGGGTGCCCACGCTTCGGAGCGACAGGGCACGCTGGTCTGAGCCCAGGGTCCAACTGTGGTGGGGTCGGGACGGGAGATTCCTGCGAAGGGCTCGCCCAGAACGACTCCCGAAGCCAGCTGTCTAGACCTGGCTGATGCCCTCCAGTGACCCCAGCCTGACCTCAGCCGGCTGCGGGTGACCTTGGTCTGCTGCCGCACTCTTGGTCACTTAGGCCTGTCTCCCGGTTTGAGCTCCAAGAGCACTCTTCACCTGCTCTACAAAGCCGAGCTGTGGCTGAGGTGTCGGCTGCAGTGAGGGATGCGGCAGGCAGTGGGCCTCTGGCGCTCGGCGGGCGGTGGTCAGTGGTGGGTGGTTGAGTGCAAGAGATGGGCGCCCATTCAGATCCCCAGGTGGGCGGGTGGGGTCTTGGCAGGTGCTGAGCGGGGCTCTTGCAGGCAGTGTCCTTGTCCTCGAAGTCAGGCCTTTCCCGGGGCCGGAAGGTGATGCTGTCAGCGTTGGGCATGCTGGCGGCAGGGGGTGCAGGGCTAGCTGTGGCTCTGCATTCTGCTGTGAGTGCCAGTGACCTGGAGCTGCACCCCCCCAGCTACCCATGGTCTCACCGTGGCCTCCTCTCCTCCTTGGACCACACCAGGTGGGTGTGTAGCGGCGGGGTGGGGGTGGACGTTTCTAGGTGAACTGTAATCTTCAGTTTCTCTAAACCTTTCTCCCTTTAGCATCCGAAGGGGTTTCCAGGTATACAAGCAGGTGTGCTCTTCCTGCCACAGCATGGAATATGTGGCTTACCGCCACCTGGTGGGAGTGTGCTACACAGAGGACGAAGCGAAGGCGATGGCTGAGGAGGTGTGGGGGCCAAGAGGAGGTGGAGGACTCGGGGATTGGGGCTTCTACCTGAGGGATTGAAGGATTGTGATGGGATTCTTGGTGGCAGGTGGAGTTCCAGGATGGCCCTAATGAGGATGGAGAGATGTTCATGAGGCCAGGGAAGCTGTCTGACTATCTTCCCAAACCATACCCCAACCCTGAGGCTGCCAGAGCTGCTAACAATGGAGCCTTACCCCCGGACCTCAGCTACATCGTGCGAGCTAGGTACAAGGGCTGCCCAGAGTGTGGGGCTGGAAACATAAGGAATTCAGCCTTGTGTTAAGGACTGAGCCATGGGTCTGGTTCTAGGCATGGTGGTGAGGACTATGTATTCTCCTTGCTAACTGGCTACTGTGAGCCCCCCACTGGGGTGTCATTGCGAGAAGGCCTCTACTTCAACCCTTACTTTCCTGGCCAGGCCATTGGCATGGCTCCTCCCATCTACAATGAAGTCTTGGAGTATGATGATGGTGAGTATCCTTGACCATGGGTCCTTTCCTGCTCCCAGCATGCTTCCCTTATATTCCTGGGTCTAGAGGTCTGCTCCCTTCTCACCTGTGCAGATCTGAAAAGGCTTTGGGGACAACTTTCATAGTTCTGTAGGCTTCCTATCCCTTTGAAGTTTTGGTAATGGCCAGTCCCTGCCTTTTTGGAACACAGTGCTCAGAGGGTTACCCTGGATTGGCACAAGCCCCCAAAGGTAGCTGTGACTATTTGTCCTTGGCCCAGGCACCCCAGCTACCATGTCTCAAGTAGCCAAGGATGTTGCCACCTTCCTTCGATGGGCATCGGAGCCAGAGCATGACCATCGGAAACGCATGGGGCTCAAGGTGAAGGGTTGGGCCAGGGTCACAGTGGGCATAGGGAAGGGGTCTTTCCTGTCTACCTTTTCTGAACTTGCTTTGTTCCCAGATGTTGTTGATGATGGGCTTGCTGCTGCCCCTGACTTATGCCATGAAACGACATAAATGGTCAGTCTTGAAGAGTCGAAAGCTGGCATATCGGCCGCCCAAGTGACCCTGCCTGGTATCTGCTTGTCATCTTGCCTGAACAAGCCCTCAGCAGCCCAGGAACAGTCCTAGGCCTTTTTAGGCCTAGCTCCTTTTCATCTGATACAAGGAAATGGGGTAGGAGACCAGACTCTTGCTTCTGATCTTCCTTCAGCCCTCATTGTGGGAATAAATTAAGTTTCTCAACATACACATTTTATGTGTTCAATGACTGAAATCCACATTTCCAAGGAACCCTGGAACCCATATTTCCCTGCAGTATTGTTTCCTTCCCCACCTAGTATCTGAGAGATGTGGGTCAGAATGCAAAAATTGGCTGCTAAGAGCAGCACCATTTGGACTAGAGAGATGGCTTAGCAGTTAAGAGCACTAGTTGCTTGCTCTTCTAGAAGACCCAGGTTCTGTTTCCAGCATTCACATGGTGGTTCTAAACCATTCTTAACTCCAGTCCCAGGGGATCTGACATCTTCTGGCCTCCAAAGGCACTGCACAAATGTAGTGCAAAGGCATTCATGTAGGCAAACCCCCTCAACCCCCAGTCTCAAAAGTGTTTTACTAAAAAAGGAAGAGCAGCACTGTTCAGCAGAGTGGATATGCGTTGGCAGAGCTAGAAAGGGGTTATTAGAGTATCCAACAACTCCACTTCCATACTGATGGCAGCAGGGAGCCTCTAGATCTTCAGGAAGACCTGGAGCAGTATCGGTGGATCAGTGCTGTCTGGAATGATGAAGTTCTCAGAAATGTTGAGCAATTGGGAGTAGACAGGCAGAGGGTAGCTGGGATGTCTCCTTAGTCTGGGCTGGACAGATAAAAGGGTTGTGCTGGAGATATATGTGGAAGTGTCTGGTATTTATCAGGGAATGATACCTAGTAGTCTAGGCCAAACTGGCCGTGACTAGATTAATAAAGTGGCATGGTACCTCTATTCATAAAGAGGGGTGACATAGGTTATCAGGAGGATCACCTGGTAAATGAGACTCATGAGTCACAGTGCTAAAGCATCCCAATAGTAAAGAAAAAATACCCGGGGGCTGGAGAGATGGCTCAGAGGTTAAGAGCACTGGCTGCTCTTCCAGAGGTCCTGAGTTCAATTCCCAGCAGCCACATGGTGGCTCACAACCATCTGTAATGAGATCTGGTGCCCTCTTCTGGTGTGCAGGGATACATGCAGACAGAACACTGTGTACGTGATAAATAAATCTTTAAAAAAAAAAAAAGAAGCCAGGCGGTGGTGGCACATGCCTTTAATTCCAGCACTCGGGAGGCAGAGGCAGGCGGATCTCTGTGAGTTCGAGGCCAGCCTGGGCTACCAAGTGAGCTCCAGGAAAGGCGCAAAGCTACACAGAGAAACCCTGTCTCGAAAAACAAAGAAAAAAAAAGAAAAAGAAAAAATACCCAGCCCCATTGCTGCTGTTATACTGGCTGAAGCAGCTGAAAACAGTGGTGAGTGGAACAGGAGGAGGATTCAAGAAGGGCAACAATAAGGCCAGGGTTAGTGAGAGGAACCCCTAGCAGGTCAGCAGCCCTGTGGGCTTGAAGGCTCTGGAAAGAGGTGCCAGTACTATGTTCTGTGACCACTGGGACTTGCGTCTCAGTCTGTTCGAGTAGTCTCCTGGTTGTGGTCTGGGGCGCCCCATCTTGCTACTGAGGGCAGAATCTGTTTCCTTGCTCCCAGGCAGTGGACTAGTGCAACTCCGCACCAAGACTAGGACACAGGCTGGTTCTCATGGGTCTTTAATTACTGGCTTGTGGCCCTTGCTCCCTAATGCTGCATCTGTCCCCAGCAAGCAGAGGTCCCCTGCAAAGTTCAAGTGGTGGTGATCCAGGTACTTGGGCCTGTGATGGGAGGGTCATGTTCCCTCTAACCTGGGGAAGAAGATAGGTTATTCCTATTTGTTCTACACTGTATCCCCTCAACCCCACCCAGCCTCTTGTACCTTTGGTGGCTTCTAGGTGGAGGCTGTAGTAAGGGGATCCCAAGCACAGGGCCTTTGGGTGCTACACATCTCACAGCCAGGGCGGTTTGAGGCATTGATGAAGGTGCAGGAAGGGCAAGACCAGCCAGGCTGGGAAGATGGGAAAAATGTTGATGCTTCCCAGATCATTCCAATGCCCACAGCTGCCCACTCCCAGAGGCTCTGGTTATTTGCCCACCTGAGGGGGGGTTGGGAGACTGGAACTGGCTGGCTGGAGGGTATGAGGCTGCTCCAGTGACTGAGGAAACAAGCATCCTAATTTCCCATCCATCTTGGAATGTTGAGGGCTATGTCCTGTGAAAGAGGAAAAGGCTCAGGGCCATCTCAAGACTACACCCCACCTCTCTTACCACCATTAAGTACTAACCTGAAGCTTCTCGAGGGGCTGAGAGCAAGTAGAGAAAAGCAGGGTCCCCATCTTGAGAAACCCCATAGGAAGCAAGGCTTCGTTCAGGTACACATAGGTACCGCCCAATGACCCAGCGCTGCACAGCTGGTGGGAAACCGAATTCTGAGAACACCTGAAGCCAGAACATCAGGGACAGGTAGGGTTACCCAGGATCCCTGCTATACATGTAAGACTCCCGATGCTCCATGCTCACCTGTTCCTGGAGGGCTGCAATGGAGCAGTGTGGGTGGATCTGCAGTGAGACATGGGCAGATGATGCAGAGGACAAAACAGATGTGGCATCTTCAACTGTGACTTGCAGCCTGTGTCAAAATGTGGACCAGAGGGTTGGACAGTTAACCTGGGAAGGTCAGGAGGGCAGAGTAAGCAAGATCAGGCCTTACCTGATAGGACCTGGTGGGAACCAGGCCTCCATGAGCTGGACATTGAGAGCCACATGATGCTGTGCCAAGATTGCTGCCACATGGGCTGCTTCTTTCTCATCCCCATCTGCAATGGCCTGGGACAGGCGTGTAGCCAGCTCTTCTACAGGGAGAAAAGCCAGCTATCGCAACCAGACACTAGCCACAGCTCCCCAACTCCCTCTAGTCTGCCCTTACCTTTTTTTAAATTTCCAGAACTTTGAGGAAGAGCCACCTCAGGTTGGGTTGCTTTAGGTATTTGAGCCACGGAAGAACATGGTGGAGAAATGGGGCACATTTCTGGGCTTGGGACTGGGCTGCCATTGCCTAAGAGAAGATATGGAGTAGGCTAGTGGTCTCCACCCTCAGGTTTTTAGGACCTTTGCACTCTCTGCTTCTCCTCACTATCCTTAGGCCATAATTCAGGCTAAACCTTCCTCGCCCAATCTTGGCCCATAAAACAAAAACAACTCTCAGCTGGAGAGAGATGATGGATCAACATGTGCTTTTTTTGTTTTTTGGGTTTTTTTTGTTTTTTTGAGACAGGGTTTCTCTGTAGCCTTGCGCCTTTCCTGGAACTCACTCTGTAGCCCAGACTGGCCTTGAACTCAGAGATCTGCCTGGCTCTGCCTCTCGAGTGCTGGGATTAAAGGCGTGCGCCACCACTGCCTGGGATGGATCAACACTTAAGAGCATTTTGGTACTCTTGCAGAACACCCTGGTTTGGTTCTCAGAACCCACATGGTAGCTAACAACTACCTGTAACTCCATTTCAAAAGGTCCAGTGACCTGGCCTCTGGGGCACCAGGTACACAAGTGGTACAAAACATTCATATATAAAATTAAAACAAAAATCCTCCGAGTCCTGAATTCTGGTACCAGTGCTACATCTGACTTATCCTTGGTATCAATCTTTCTGAACCCTTCTGCTGGCTGGTCCCACCTGCGCATCTCCTGTTTAGCAGAATCAAACCAACCCCTTAGACGGAGGCTTACCATCTCAGTCCCCTCAGGGGCCTTCCTTCTCTTGGCTCTCCAATTTGCAGGGAATACTTACACCGTTTGTCCTGGCACCCTTACAGAACTGGATATACTGCTGTTTCTATTTATCTCCTGCTGAAAGCCACACACTGCAATAAGGGAACCCCACCCAGTGCTGACAGCTCCTACAATGACCTAAGGCCCTTGATATCCTGAACTGTCACACCACTGAAATGGGTAGAGCTTTCCAAGAACCTGGCACTGTGCCTGAACTCTGAAGGTCACTTGCACAAGTTCCCCTTGGAGCTTTTGTACTTCTTTTTCTCGCAGCTGAGGACCAAACCCAGGGCCTTGCGTTTGCTAGGCAAGCGCTCTACTACTGAGCTAAATCCCCAACCCCACTTTTGTACGTCTTATATTCTGGGTCATACAACTTAAGCCATGTTCTTCAAAATTCATTTTCTCAGTAAGTCCTTAAGACTTTTCTTTTTAGTTATTTACTTTTATTTTTTGTTTTTTGAAACAGAATCTCTCTACTTAGCTCTAGCTGACCTGGAACTACGCAGACCAGACTGTCCTCAGAACTCACAGAGATCTACCAGCCTCTACCTCCTGAGTGCTGGAATTAAAGGTGTGTCCAGCACACTTAAGGAGACCCTATTTTAAGTAGCAGCCCTCCCTCCTAGCTTTCTCATTCCTTCTAACTTAAATTGATTTACTCTAGAAATTAAAGTTCCAAGGAGGACAAATTAGAGGTTTGGGTCATGTTAAAAGAAGTGCCCACAGGCTGGAGAAATGGATCAGCAGTTAAGAGCACTTGTTAGTCTTGCAGGGGACTGGAGTTCAGTACTTAGCAACTGCATAGAAGCTCACAACCATCTCTAACTCCAGTCCCTGGGGATCTGATGCCTTCTCCTGACCTTGGAGGATGCCAGGCATGCACATGGTACAAAGACATACATGTAGAGAAAAGATTCATACACATAAAACATTTTAATCTTAAAAAAAATTAAAAGTGCCCAAGAAGGGCCTGGGGAGATGGTTCAGCAGGTTAGAGTCCCATTTTGTTTTGGCTTTTCAAGACAAGCTTTCTCTGTGTAGCCCTGTCTTGGAAGCTGTGTAGAGCTATCCTGGAACTTATTCTGTAGACCAGGCTGGCCTCGAACTGAGATCCACTTGATTCTGCCTCCCGAGTGCTGGGATTAAAGGCCTGCACCACACCACTTGGCTTAAAGTGCTTTTCATATAGACATAAAGACCAGAGAATTCAAATCCCCCAAAACCAGATAAAACCAAGCTTGGAAGTATATGTTTGTAATCCCAATGGTCCAATAGTAAGATGGGGTAGAGACAAGAGAATACTCAGAAACTTCATGAGGGTTAGGGAAATTGGCCTGGCTTATAAAGAGGCTAACAGCAGAGACTCTGTCTCAAACAAGGTGGAAAGTGAGGACCGACACCCAAGGTTTTCCTCTGACTTCCATACATGCTGTGCCATGTATGCCTGCATACAAATACATACACAGCAGACATACATATATACACACACACAAAGGAAAAAGAAAAAGTATAGTGTCAAACAGTTGGGTGGTACACATCTGTTACAACACCACTCTGGGTACAGAGGTGTTAAGATCATTGACAGTTCAAAGTCAGCTTGGGCTATATAGTGAGTTTGAGATCAGCCCGGAACACACACTTTTCACAATGAATAGTATAAAGCAAGAGCTGAGTACAGATATCTGGTAAATGAATGACAGTCTTTTTCAATGCTGAGTTACCCCAGCCTCTCTTACGTCAGTCATACTAACTGTTTTCCTGCCCCTCTAGCAGCTTTTCCTCAGGTCTTATTTGTAAGCTTTCCTCTCTCTACCTAGGGCAAGGTCTACATCAGTGGTTCTCAACCTGTGGGTCACGACACCTTTGGGTGGGGGGGGGTCGGATGACCCTCTCACAGAGGTCACCTAAGACCATTGAAAAACTTACATTATGATTCATAACAGTAGCAAAATTAGTTATGAAATGATTTTATGGTTGGAAGTCACCACAACATGAACTACATTAAAGGGTCACAGAAATAGGAAGGTTGACAGCCACTGGTCTACACACAAGGCTGTTTTTTCTCAATGCTTCCCTCTCAGACTTCGGCTAACCTCCCCAACTCCCAATCTTTTTTTGTTTTGTTTTGTTTTGTTTTTTCGAGACCGGGTTTCTCTGTGTAGCTTTGCGCCTTTCCTGGAACTCACTTGGTAGCCCAGGCTGGCCTCGAACTCACAGAGATCCGCCTGCCTCTGCCTCCTGAGTGCTGGGATTAAAGGCGTGCGCCGCCGCTGCCACCACCCGGCCCAACTCCCAATCTTTACTTCTTCAGAGGCCCAGCCATGTCCGTGCTTTCCCAAGCAGGCACTGTGTACAAGCCTCACACTAACTTGTCCCTCTACCTCAGTCTTAATCACTAACTCTTCCATTTAAACAACCACAAAACCTATCTGATTCCATTTCCTAAGGTCCTCTAGTCTTCTTTCTAACCTTGTCTACACCTCTCCATATGACTCAACAGTCTGCCTTTAAGTAGCACAGACCTGAACCTGTTAGTTTCCCACTGAACACAATCCTGTCGTTCTTGAACTCTTAGTGCGGAAGCAATGCTTGCTCTTCCTTTTCACATGTGTCTGGTACTCCAGGTGTCAGCTCTTGAACCTCTTATTTTCTCTACTTTCTTCCTCTTGGAAGCCTTCCTAGATGCCCAGCTTCTCCCATCACTGTCCCCATCCAGGACTAGGAGGCCTGGACTTCTTCAAATGAGCATTTATTCCACGACACTGACCATTTTGTCCCTCCGCGGAGGCATCTCGCACCAGTGCTGCCCACTGCTGTGCTTCTTGAGGGTTGAGGAAGTGCACACTGAAGGTTCCAGGTCCTCCCGGTGGAGGCTGCAGCTCGTGTTGGTTAGGTCCACGGACTGTATAGCAAATAGACTCCAAGGGCCATTCAAAACTGACCTGAAACGGGGAAGAGTGCTGGGTCAATGGCTCCTCGTTCTCCACCGAAGATCAGAGGAAAAGGAAATAAGCAGTAGTTTTTACGGTCCTAAGCCTTTCTTGCCTGTTATCTTACCAATTCCTCACGAGAGTTTTAAAGCATTAACCCCATTTTTACAGACAAGCAAAGAAAAGTAACTGCATAAGGGCAGTCGGCAGGGGAATGGAGAGAGGGTTGACTCCGCTGTCCCGGCCCACACTCACCGCCCC
>CABHPH010015072.1:0-10305 GCA_902168325.1 Peromyscus nudipes | reverse complement strand
TCTCTCTCTCTCTCTCTCTCTCTCTCTCTCTCTCTCTCTCTCTCTGGTGGAGTTGTGTTAGCAAGTATATAAACATACATGTTCTTCCATTATTTACCTTTACTTGTGTGAAATTATTTATTTCCTGTTTTTACATGGGTGTAGTTAAAGTTATTAGGATGAAAATGTCTTTCTAGTATTAATGTAGGACTCGATCTTGAGGTAAATATCATTAGAATTTGACTTTATCTTGGAATATGTTGCTTTTCCCATATATGGTGATTGAAAGTTTTGCTGGATGGTAGGTCAAGAACGGTGGCAGCATATTGAGTCTTGGGAAACTGAACCTACTGAGTTAGAGAGCTACATGTGGTGAAGTGTAGCCTCTGTTCTCCATGCTAGTATGGCCTTCACCTCTTCTTCTGACTGTTCTGGTCTGTACATGAGCAGCAGATATCTGTTCAAGTTTTGTTAGTGGTTTCTTATACTTCTGTAACTTAATTAAAAACACTCTGGGAATTATTCATCATGGGGTTTCTTTTTCTTTTGTGTTTACTTCTTGAGTCTCACTATTGTTCTCTGTAATGTTTTACAAATGATTTTAATTCTTATCACTCTTACACCTGGGTGCCTGTGCACTAATAATAATAAACTCCTCTCCCATGTAAAGGAGTTCACGTTGGTAAATAGACCTTTACTATTTAGTATAACTGAGAATAGTAGCCCGGTCAACTTATTGCAACCCTGGATAGACTGACTTTGGTGTCAGGTTCTGGAGTTTGGCTGGGATCCTTCCTGTATTTTGAGATCAGATGCTGTTGCTTCATGTTCTTTCTGGTGCTTTAAGAGGCCTAAAAACACTCTGTAATTAGGGACAGTCTCTGGCAAGGGTCTATGATGGCTGCTGGGTGGCCAGTGTTGCAAGATGTCCACCTGAGCTGACTAGTAGTACAGCTTGGAGTCTACATGGTCTTCACTACAGAGACTAGCTATTATCTCATTCCTCAGAAATATCCACAAGGTGGAACAGATAAATGTACAGGATTCATGGGTGGGCCATTATGAGTCCAAATCCATTCTAAATACGAATAAGCAAGTTGCTGAGCTATACTAGACTCCCAATATTTCACATAAAAGGAGCCTTGAAATGATCGAGGAAGCATCTATCAGTCTAACTTATCACATTTAGTGTAGAAACATGATCCTGTATAAACTCTGTGAATAAAAATTTTTACAAAAATACATAAGGGGCAAAGTAGTTCAAAAGACTCATTCCTCATCATTGTTATAGATCTTCTCAATTCTGTGGTCCTGGCGGCTATCTCTCAATCGTCCATGAGATTTGGAATATTCATGATATACTTATAATCTGAATATTGTTAGATTTCTAGAGTTGGTAATCAAGAACTGCCATTTTCTGCTCCCTTGGTGGCATCAATTGTGATCTATCATCTCAGTCACACTAACCTTTCCTCTACACTTCTGGTATAATTTCTTTTTAAATTATAATATTTTCATGATGAAATTTACTTCATGATTCCAAACTCAAAATTCTCAGTTAGAATATCTTAACATGAAAGATATATCATAAATATGGTATGTTGGATAACACTTACAGTCTTTATCTTAGGGTTTCTATTGCTGTGAAGAGATACCACGACCATGGAAATACTAATACTGGAAAACATCTGATTTGGGCTGACTTACAGTTTAGAGTCCATTAAAATCATGGTAGAAAACCTAGCAGTGTGTAGGCAGTCATGATGGTGATGCTAGAGAGATTTCTTCATTTTGATCCACTGGCAAAAGAAGGAGACTGTATTTCACACTGTTAATAGCTTGAGCATACTAGACCCCAAAGCGTGCATCCACAGTGACATACTTCCTCCAACAAGGCCACACCTACTCCAATGAGGTCATAACTTTTTATTAGTGACATTCCCTATGTGCTGTGCATTAAAACACATGAGTGAATGGGGACCAGACTTATTCAAAAAACCACAGTCTTTCACACTCATCACTGCAAAATGACCCTATTGTGTATAACACATACAAATCTACTCACCTCATGAAAGAAATCCATGGCAGACCAAACAGTGATTGCACCAAAGCATAAATCTGTGAATCTATCGGTTTATTAAGTTGCTGATATCATTATGAATTACAGGTTACTCACAGAAGCAAGGGTGACTTAAACCTTCCTTAAAGCACACCCCAAAATGTCTGATTATCATGATGCCAAAACCCTGGAACTTAGTGCACAACTTGCAGGCAGCCCAACAGGTCTTAGACAATAACACTCAGAGTTCAGCTGGTCCAGGGTCTTACTCTTTCTATAGAGCTGGGAAGGGCCACTGATGACTCTAGAATGTTTCACCTTTGCATGACATAGAAAGTTTGTTTACTTTCTGAATCTCCTGAATATCTCATACTGTTACATTGAAGCAGGGATGTATCACTTCAGAGAAAAGTGTTATACAAAGGACCCCAAAGAAGAGAAAATTGGAGTTTTAGCTCTCACCGATGAAGGAGCATCATTAAATATTTTCTCTGTGCATTCCTCTGCAGGATATCATGACAAGCCTTCACTCTCTGCCTGGCCAAGCCATATTGTTCCTTTGGGAAAGCATGTGGAACTTCAATGTGACTCTCATAGCAACTATTACATATTCAAGTTGTACAAAGAACATGGTAATCCTATCCCTCAGATCCTAGGAAGACCATTCCAGAAGAGATTTGTCTTGGATCCTGTGACATCAGCACATGCAGGGACATACAGATGCTATGGTTTTAATTATACTTACCCTTATAAAATTTCAGCCAACAGTGACCATGTGAGGATCATAATTTCAGGTTAGAGATGATGTTTTGAGTGCCTTTCATTTCCCCAAATCTCCCAACCCTGGAATTTTCAGTGTTAGTAAGAAGTTTAGACTTATAAAGGAATATTCAACACAGAGATATATAAAATGTTCTGGGCATAATAAGATATACAAGGTCATGCATTTTTCTAGTCCCTAAGGCTTCCTGTGTGTTAAATAAGTCGAGGAAAAGTTGGGCTGGAAAATGGAACTCAGATCTCAACAAGTTGATATCAGGATGCAAGAACATCCTGAATTATTCCAGGTCTGTAGAACTACAAGGGTTGATATAACAAAATAAGGAAAAATCCATTTGTGGACAAAACAAATCATCATGAAGGAGACACCCTGTCTCAAACTCTGAACATGGAGGAAGGGTCCAAGTGCCAAGGAATGCATGAGGCTCTAGAAGCTGGAAGGCAAAAAAATCGATACTTTCCTAGTGATTTCAGTAGTTACTATCCCTGAAGAAACCTGATTTATGCCATTTGGGCTTTTCAGAATCTGATCTCCACAATATTTGTATTCTTTTTAAGAATGAAATTTGTGGTGATTTATGTTAGCAATTGGAAAATAATATAGGATCTCAAGTCAAGGGCAAACTTAGAAGCATGGAAGGGATGCTCTGAGAGCAGTAATGTCAGGATGCTAATTCATCAATATATTGGGAGGAAACAATGCTTTTGATTCTGGATCAGGAATGCCTTACAACGATTTGAACCATGCATAGGGCTAGAAGTGTTTCACTGATAACCATGTTCAATACTAATTCCTTCATTCTGCCAAGAATTATACTTTATCCAACATTGCATAAAAAGGACACAGAGAGCAGCCTGGTGTGAAAATTGCTGTGTTTCCTGCACTTTCCAGTCTTAGAAAAAGACAATAGGGCTTATGAAAAAAAAGGGTTCAAAAGACACATTCTTGCAACAAGCCAGTGGGAAAATATTGTGATAATCCCAGAGTCAGATAAGTAGAAAATGGACACAGAAGGATGGAGGAGTCTGTGTCCAGAGTTGAAATAGACAAGAACAAGTGCACTGGAGCACTAACAGGGAGCACAGACCAATTGAGGGAGAACCATAGGTCTTCAAGGACACAGAGATGTTGATCAGGTTCATACAATTTCTTTATTCTTAGGAATCTACAGGAAGCCTTTCCTCTTGGCCTTACAAACTCCCCTGGTGAATTTAGGAGAGAAGGTGACACTGGAGTGTCATTCAGAGTTTATGTTTGAAACCTTCATTTTGACTTCACATAAAAATGGAACAATCAAAGACTCTTTCGAGCTTTCTGCAGATCATCATCATGGGGATTCCCAGGCCAACTTCTCAATAGGTCCTGTGACACCTGACCATGCTGGGAATTACACATGCTATGGTTATTACAATCACTCACCATATGAGTGGTCAGACTTTAGTGACCCCATTGATATAAAGATCAC
Organism: Peromyscus nudipes; assembly: GCA_902168325.1. Lineage (NCBI taxonomy): Eukaryota > Metazoa > Chordata > Mammalia > Rodentia > Cricetidae > Peromyscus > Peromyscus nudipes. The sequence continues at coordinate 6,021 of CABHPH010015072.1, read as the reverse complement.
AGGTAAGAGGGTGCATACATACTTTTCATTCTCTTTGTGATACAGAAAAATATTCTATATACTAAAAGCTGTGGGTGGTCACAAGAAAATGAATGTGGGAAATTTACGTAAAGGCAACCTTGTTGAGTATTTTACTGGTATAAAAAGTGAAAAGAAATATACAAGAACAGATGCTTGGTTATAACATAAAGAATAGATACAGGAAGTTGCAAAGGTGTCATAAGTAGAGATACACAGAAATGGCAATTGGGTGAGCAGAATATGAACCAGAGAGAATAAAGTCTTTCTACTCACATTCAGAAAATTTTTGACTTCTACCTCTATAAGAAGTCTGTCAAGACAGCCAGACAGATCATGTGTCTGACCTGAGTCCAAATACATAATTGGGCTGGTTATTAATGAATCCTTATGCCTTCACACAGGTCAAACCCAGAAAGGACTGTGAATTAGTAAACATGGAATGTGTGCTAAGAGAAAAACTTCAAAAAGAGAGAAGCCTGAATGGAAACTTTGAAAGTAGAGATGGAAAATTATAGCAGATGTAAAATATGTCAAGACAGAGCTTGTCAGACAAATGATATGTATGGCTCTCTTGGTAGAAGTTTTATAAAGGTAAAAGCAAAAAAACAAATTCTGAACTAAGTGCTTCGGAGGTAGATGACAGATCACACTTGATCAGTACACACACTAAGAGGAACAAGAGAAGGAAGATGATCATGGCCATTGTTCAAGAGAAATATACACATTCATGGAATATTCTGTACTTTGAAAAGAGAGATTAATTAACACAGATATGTAAAAGGATACAAGAATGAAAAACAGGATGATATTAGATTCTAGATTTTTATTATACATAGGATGGCAAAGTTATAGGTCATGAAATTAGTAAGTGACCATGAGAGGAAGAAAAATTTAACAGAGAGGGGTGGGAAAGAAATGAAAGATGTGTGACATGGAGGAGGAAATGAGGGGAGGAAAGAGATCAGCAAATCTGGTAAAAGGGAGGGAAGAGGGAGGAAAATGAACAAAAAGAGTTGTATGAGGAAGTTATAATTAAGACTGCTACTTGGTATTCTAATTAAAACAAAATCAAGAATAACTCTAATTGAACCCATTGACTTGCAAAACAATTGGAAAAATTGAAATATAGAGAAGACCAATTAGTAAAATGAATGTGATTATTGGAAGTAGAAGGGCAATAAAGAATACTAGCCTGAATATGGTTAATATCATACATCTCTAATTATATACGTAACAACAATTTTTAAAAACATTAAATGATATATAGTTCAATTTAAAAACTTAAAACAAGCATAAACATATATTATGTATGCATAGGAATATTTCATATTGAAGTTGATTGTTAAATAAAATTAATTATGCTCATAAAAACAAACCTTAAAAGACAGATGGTATGAACCCGTGCAAATAGGGGCAGAAAATGTCATGAAGCAAAAATTGGCAAAAATATTTGAGTACAGAGTGAGGTCATAGACTAAAGATGGTAACATAGAAATAAAGAGAGAGAAGGAGAGAAAGAGAGGAGAGGAGAAATGGAGAAATAGAGAGAGGGAGATGGTAAGATGCAGAGAGAGATCAAAGAAATAGAAGCAGGTAGAGGGAACACCTAGAAGTGAATGAACAATGGTAACTAACTAACTCTCTCTTCCTCTTTTCTTCCAGGTTTATACAAGAAACCTTCTCTGTCAGCCCTGATGGGCCCTGTGGTATTGTCAGGAGAGAACATGACCTTGTCCTGTGTCTCTGACCTTCAGTTTGACATGTTCCATTTGTCCAGGGAAGGGGTACCCAAGGGACATGGGCTGCCTTCAGTGCAGAACCACAATGGGACATTCAAGGCAAACTTCCATCTTGGTCCTGTAGTCCAGGCAGGGAACTATAGATGCTATGGCTCTTTTAGGAACTCTTCCCATGTGTGGTCCACTCCAAGTGATGCCTTGTACCTTCCTGTCACAGGGAAGAGAACTTCATATATATCTCATACCTTGTGACTAATGAAATCCTTTAGCCATGTCTCAGAATTCTCCAATTGATGATAGAGAGAAAGTAGCATTGTGAGCTACAGAGAGGAATGCTGTGAGTCCTAATATCACCTGTGTGTGTGTGTGCTACATTTATATATGTGTGTATACATATGTGATATATATGTACATGTATGTATATATGTATGTGTATATATGACATGTGTACATATACATGTGAATATGCATATCTTTAGACATACACATAACAATAATTTTCAATGAAAAAGAGGCTATCAATTTAAGAGTGGGGTGGGGATATGAGAAAGCTTGGAAGAAGGGTTGCTGGGAGGGACTGGAGAGAGGAGAAGGAGGGGGAAGGGAAATAATTGTATTTCAACTGAAAACCTTTTGTGAAAAAAACATGGAATTTGGGTCTTGGTAGCAGATTACAAAATAACAGAAAGGGAGTCTCCCAAAAACTACATATGTGACTTTGCATCCACACTGGGATATCTATGTATAGAGGCAGATATAAAATGGGTCAGCACAGACTCATTAGGGATGAGGTTCATATCAGTGTGGGTAAAGCAGAGATGGAGCAGCCCTCCTGAACTCTTGCTCACATAGATCTTCCCACAGCATTTCTATGAATCATCAAAACTTGAAATCCAAGGAGAGAGCCAATACTTAGAAGAAATCTACTAAATGACATTCTATAACTCTGCAGGCTCAACACTAAGAGGTGGAATGGGTGGTGGTCACTGTCCAAATTTAAAACACTTTCCATAAGGGAAAGGCAGACAGCCTTTGATGAACTTTGTCCATCTCCTGTCCCCTTCTCTCGTTAACTGAACAAGAAATTTCTCTTCTTGCACAGAAGCAGAACCCACAACCAGTGAATAATTACTTCCTCTTCTCTATTGTGGGAGCTTGGGGACCAAAAGCTCTTTGGTATTGGGTTTTTTGTCTCAGCACCTTCCTGACTCTGTATTCTTATCATCATCATCTCCCCTCACTGATTCTTGATCCCTTCAACTGTAGATGTTATTTAGGAGCAACATGGGGTATATAAGGATTATTCCTCTCTAATTTCTGTACCTGAGACCTTGGTGAGTGAAAAGGACCTTAAATTTTATTCCTTCACAGGATCAATGAAGTGCTCATTCTATCTCTGTTCCTCTTGGAGAGGAGGTGATGGAGACTGAAGAAGGAAACAAGTGAGCAGAAGGGGAAATTTTATATAAAAAATACTACTTCTGATAGATTAGACTTGACTTCACTTGAATTCCCAGAAAAGAATTAAATGTTTAGTTCAAGGTGATACAGAAGCAAAGCAGATCTAATGGGAACTGATATCAATCTCAGATTGAGCTACTGAACATAGGATTTGAACCTAGTGTCCTGCAGTTTTCTGACACTGGCGTAACACCAATATATTCCTGGATGTGTGGACTTCTGCTGGACCATAGTCAATTTACTAGTAACAACACTCCTAACACTGACACTCATTCTCCCAACAGTCACCAATAGCCTATAGCCCCTTGAATAGGAGTGGGACCTCATGTCCACCTCCACTCTCCATGCTAGGATTTGGTCATGCTTGAACTTGCACCATTCTTGGGCATGCTATCTCAACCTCCTGTGAAGTTCATATATTCACCTGCCCTCAGTGTACAGAAGACAGCTTTCTTACAGTTATCATAGCCTCTATTTGCAATCTCTTCTTCCATATCTTTCACAATGAGGCCAAACATTTGGAGAAGGATTTAAGATGTAAACATCTCATTTAGTGCCATAATTCTATAGTCTCTTCATCTCCACAACTTGCCCAGTTGTTGGTATCTGAATTAATCACCATCTATCACAAATGTAGATTCCTCTGGTGAGAGTTGAGAAATATATTCATATATAGGTATAAGGATAATTCATTAGAAGTCCATTTAATACTGTTTCCATTGAGCAGAATATTACTAGTGGGTTCTCCATCAAGACGCTTGTCCTAAAGCAATATTATATCAATTATCCATCAATTGATAAATACTATGCAATCTGTCCAAATGGGGATACTAAGATTTACCTGTTATTTGGTTCACATCTTCCTCCAGATACCCACAGGAACCTGCACATGCTGATTGGACTGTCAGTGACCATGATCCTTGTCTTCCTCATCCTCCTCCTTTATTCTTTTTGCTCTGCTAAAAAGCGTAAGTCTGAGGAACAAGCCAGTGAATGTCATCTGAGTAGTGTGAGAAAACAAGACCAGAGAAATAGAGGTGTGTATTCTTCATTTATAAAAAAAAATTACTTTGACCAAGACAGGGAAACTAAGGCAGAGCTTTCTAGAGAAAATCCACAGCCCTTGCTCTTCCCCACAGTTTTCAGACCACTGAATAATTCCTCAATGCTTCTTCTGCATCTTTGCATCCAAAGAATGCACTAATATTAAAGAGAAGGGTTAACAAGAGAGTGTGAGAAAGAGAGAGAGAGAAAGATATTGGGAGGCAGGGAGAGAAGGAGGAATGGAAGGAGAGAGGGAGGGAGGAAAGGAGGAGGGCAGAGAGTATGTGCTGAAGAAAGAATTTCTAGGGTACAGCATTGTAGAATGGGGATGTGAACATAAAGCAACAGAAAATCAGGTTCTAATTTGCAGTCGGTGAGCAACCTTGGGTTTTACCATATCTCCCATATCTCTCACTAGTAATTTTGATTTAAAATGAGAGTCCAGAAGTACTTGATTATGTGTATTTGATTACTTCTGTCCCCTAAAATGCAGTCATCATGGACCAAGACTCTGAGGTGAGAACAACACTGAACAGGCAGGTAATGTCCTGAGTCTGCCCTCTTCCATACAGTCTAATAGTCCTTCATCCTCTACAAGAATGTGTGCACACAACATCACTTGACGTTTACCTCTTTCTAGGACCCTGAAAGAGAAGAAGTGCTGGAGATGACATACTTAAAATTTGATCAGATGATCTTCAAACAAAAATTGACCACTCCCAATTCCCAGATTCCCAAGGAATTTTCCACAGATCCCAGTGTATACATGGAAGTCAGGAAATCTTAAGCTGAGATGAAAGATCTTCTTCATCCAATGAGGTCTCAAAGAAAGATCTGAGGAAGTCTTCTGTGGAAACCACAGTCCTTCCTCCAGTAAAGACCAGTAGATGCAGTGAAACAGCTGGAATGTGAAGATAGAGATCTACAACTTTGGGACCATGCTTCGTTATTGTTATATGGTTCTGAAAGTGGCTTTCCTTTACTTACAAAGGTTATGGTCCTCACTACCCACTCAACAGAAATCAAAATTTTTGGCTTAGTTCATGGGTCTCTATTTCATTTCACTCTGGCAGACCTCTACAAACTGACTAGCTGTAAGTTCCTGATGTACTTGAAGCTGTAACCACTTTGAGTATCTCACGATTGCAGATCAACAAGAGGCTCACTCTTTATTAGTGTATGTTATTAATATGTAATAATGTTATGCAACATAATGGGTTTCAAAACAATTTCATAAATATATCATATTCACACCCAGTTACCCAATCTTGTCTTTCTAACTCTCCTCTGATATCATTCAGAAAGCCTACTCTTAACATTGGGTTTCTCCTTTGCTGTACTGTGCACCCCAAATGCTGCGTGTCACAGTCTTCTCTCACCAGAACCATCCTCATATTTCTTTAATATTTCAATGCACACATCCCCATTACTGAAACATTTTCTAAGGTGTGGTTGAAGTAAGCACCTCATTCTCTTATTTTTCAATTACCTTCCTGTTGAAAAGTTAGTTCCTCAGAATTGGAACATTGCCTTTTGGAAGAGAAATAATTAAATCACCAGAACTAAACTAAACTTCAAAAGAGCCAGGAAGATGCTGAAACATACATAATTCACAAGGGTCCTCCCTAATTTCATATGAGTAATAACAAAAACAGAGGAGACCCTCCAGTTAAACAAGCTGCACAATATGGAGGGAGCTCTGGAGAAGTAGGTTTCCTTATCTTCACCCACGCTGACATTGGCTTTTGGGGGTGCA
>CABHPH010015042.1:0-13216 GCA_902168325.1 Peromyscus nudipes | reverse complement strand
ACATTCTTTTAAATGGCTTGGTTTCCCTTATTCTCTACTCCCTATCCTGCTTTCTCTCTGTCTAGATGGTGACTCTGCCCTTCTTCCCAGTGTTCTCTCAGTCTGGGTCTCCTGCCTACACTATTTCTGCCTAGCTATTAGACAGTTTTCTCTTTATTAAACCAATGAGAGTAACTTATCTTCAGAGTGTACAAAAGATTATTTCACAGTAGTGATGCATAAGTTGGCATCATTTATCAACATCTCTTTATGCAAAGGCACATTGGAAATTAAGTACTTACTAAGGCTTAGATGTGTGATTCTAGGAGATGCATTAGTTGACTGACCCTCAAATCAGTATAATATAGGACAAGAAGACAATCTGTTGAATAGCTCAGCTTTTCTTTTTATTTAACAAATATATTTTATCATATATCAAAACAAAGAAAATGCAAAAGAGAACATATGGGGTAGTGTCCCAGTAATTTATTTATTTATTTTTGTCAGTTTGAAACAAGATATAGTCATTTGGGAAGTGACTATCAATTGAGAAGATGCATCCACACAAATTGCCTGGAGGCACTCTGCTGAGAATTTTTTTGTTTCAAGATTGATGTGGGAAGGCCTAGACCTCTGTGGGTAGTTCCACTTCTTGGCAGGTCATCATAAATTGCAGAGTAATGCAGGCTGACCAAGTCATGAAGAACATTCAAGTATGTGGTGAATCTTCATTGCATTTGCTTCAGTTCTTTCATCCATGTTCCTGCCTTGGCTTCTCTCAATGAATTGTGACCTGGGATATTTAAGATATGTTACCCCAATAAACCCTTTACCTCAATTAGCTTTTAATCATGGGGTTTTATCACAACAACAAAAGACGTATTTAAGATGGTTAGTGTGTACAAAGGTTGTGTGAATCTTTCTGGTAAAACATGAGCAAACATCTCTTGATTCTTGCAGATAGGGTACCAATGACAGATCCAATAAATGATCCAGACAGGTCTATTTTATTGAACTAAGAAGGTTATTATGATTACTTACAGGATCATGGTGTTATGGGTGTGGGGTCATTCAGAGATTCACCTCTCTGATCATTAATAAATTTTAAGAAAACAAAGGCTTTTATTCACATACTGACACCAGATATATACCTGGGACTTGGGGTTCCCAAAGGCAGCCCCAAGACATCTCAATCAGGGGATTTTAAAGGCAGAATACCTAACATTACACTCTATCTTTAGGCAAACAGAAGGTCATCTGCTACATAGAAAGCTTTAATTTACAGAAACATGCAAAGAAGTTTTGTTAAAGTTGTGCAAGACTAGGCAATTTCAAAAATGAACCCTTAGCAGGCTTTAACATTTCAAGTCTAATTTCACTTTATAGTTTGATTTCTGTCCAAAGGAAAAGTGAGAACCATAACATTTTAAGTATAGGAAATCCACTTTCAGATCCATATCAGAATAATGACAGATGGCCCCAAAGTTAGAGACTTCTATCCTATGATTTCAGCAATTGTTTCACTGCATCTATTCATTTTTGCTTCCAAAAGGGCTGTGGTCTTTACAGAAGAATTCCTGATATCTTTCTTTGAGAACTCATAGGGTACCAACAATCTTTGTTCTCAGCTTAACATTTCATAACTTCCATGCACACACTGATATCTTGGGAGAATTCCTTGGGTTGCAATGAACTGGGCCTGATAAATTGCTGTTTGAAGTTCCACTGATCAAATACTGTGTATGCCACATTCTGCATTTATTTTCCTTCATGGTCTTAGAAAGAGGCAAATATTGAGTGCTTCTGTATGCACATGTTCCTATGGAGTATGAGGGGGTGTAGGACCCACCATGTTGAAAAAGTGTGAGTTCATGAGGACCTATATTTTTCATATTCTTTTCACTTCAGACCCTTGGTCATTGATGCTGCAAATTTAGAGTGGAGATGTAGTTAATAACACCTAAGAAAGCATTTCTGCATGCTCATTTCAAATAGCAATATATTAATGAGAGATATGGTAAAACCCAAGGTTTCTCTTCTCCCACACATCAGAGTCAGATTTTCTGTATCTCTGTGTTCTAGCCCCATCTCATTCTTGCTCTATGTTACTAGATCTCTCTTTAGTGCTCTCCCTTTCATAAAATCTTCTTCTAGATATTAGTCTGCTTTGAATGTGAATATACAGTGAAGAATTAGTCACTGGTCTGAGAGCTGAGAGAAAGAACAAAGGCTCAGCTGTTCTTTCTGTAAAGCCTCACATCAGTGTCCATGTCCTAGGCCAAGTAAATGAAGACCACACACCCGTACTCTTCCAGGTTCAGTTTCTCATGCTACTCAGATGATACTCACTGCCTTCTTCTTGATATATATTCCTTTTTGCATGGCACCAAGAATGGATGAGGAAAATGAGGAAGAAAACCATCATGTAGAATGACAGTCTAGTCAGAATATGCAGGAGCCCATGATTATCTGATGGAACATATGAATGCAATAAATAAGATGACAATCATAGGATTCCTGTAACAGATTGCCTAACATTTATTGATAGATGGATAACTAATACGTTATTAATCTTTAGGACAAGATTCTTGATGAAGAAGCTACTGTTCTCATTCTGTTAAATGCACACAGTATTAAACTGGCTCCTATGACTTTCTTTTGTATCCCTATATTAATGCATCTCTCAAACCTCAGCAGGGAAGTTATATTTGTAATATATTGTGATCAATACCCACAATAGCCAAAGTGCAGAGAATAAAAGACTGTGGAATGCTTGGCTCTAAATATGATATTTACATGACATCTAATTCTACAAAGTCTCAGTCTTAATTGTGAAAATGATGGACCAAAAATGACTGAATGAGGTTTTTGATAACGTAAAAGAAATAGTACCTCCTGGGCACAAGAAGGCAGTTGCATATATGAATTCAAAAGCAGAGTGACAGCATGCACAAGATCAGTACATGTACAAGCTAGACCAAATCCTAGCATGCACTGAGGCCATGGACATGAACTCCCACCCTTAGTCAAACGGATATAAGCAAATGATAGCTGTTGAGAGAATCAGTTTCAAGAGAGTTGTGACAAGTAAGTTGACCATGCTCCAGTGAGAGGCCACACATTCACGAATATTTGGGCATCACAAATTGAACTTCATGGACAAAAAGATAACAGCTGGGTTGGGTAGGTCCAGGAGGATTTGAGTAAAGGGGTGTATATGACTAAAGCCCATTGGTTGAAATTCTCAAAAAACTAATGCAAATGAATTAATAAGAAATATGGATCTAGATGGTATATGTCCTATGACTATGTGTTCTTCATTTTCTCAAATGAAATTCTAAGAATAAATATAACATGTGCTCTATATGGTGTGAATGGAGGTAAGGACGAACATTCCAGAATAACCTGGGCTCTGTTACTGCCTACACTACAAATGCCATATAATTTAGCTGTATGTTCCTATGGCTTCAGAGTATAAAATCCAGGATGGGCAGTTTTTCATCTTCCATGAAGAACTATGCAGAAGAAAGGTATTTATACAATGCCACTGCCATTCTGTATCATCCCTTAACCTTTGCACACTCCAATACCTAGAAACCTCAACTTTTATATATTATAGTTTGCTTATAAGTAATTCTATTTCATGTGACTTGTGCATAAGTTTTCGCATATTGTCAGCCTTATGCCACTGACACAAAAATGGCAGAACATAATGTAAAGGTCATGTGTTGAGTGTTTTAACCTGAGATTTATACCATTGTTCAGTTAATCTCCTGTGGAATTAATATATCTACAACCTCTCTGAACCAAACATTAACTTCTCCCAAAGGGAAAAAGTGAAGTCAAGGCCATTCCATCACAGATAGTGTTTCTATAATTAGTAATGTTCCGCTTGCCTCCTACCTTCTTCAGGCCTGATCATCCCCTCTTCTGAACTAATAGAGTAGAATTATCACTTCACCTTTATTTGGAAGGGAGTCAAATTTCCCCTTCTGTTCACTTACAGGGGACTCAGGTAAAGACATTAGGGATTGAGAGTCTCCATGGATCCCATGGTGCCAGTGAATAATTTCTGATTTTGCTGAGTTTGAGAGTCAGAGAAGAGAAGTGACTAGGCAAAGATTCAGAGCTATGAGGCAGCTGACACAGCACATGACCCCAAGAGATTTGTTTACCTACAGTTTTACATAAAAAAGAGGAATAATTTATTCACTAGTTTTGGAGTCTGGTTCTGTGCAGGAAGAACAATTTTGGGATGAGTTTACTATGTAATGGAAACAGGAGAGGGAGAGAGAGGTGGTCAATGATGCTGTCCATTTTCCTCTTATGGAAAGTCCTTTCAGGTTGGTCAGTGATCAGCACCCAGTTCACCATTAGTTCTGAGTGTCAGTGTTATAGGATGCCTTTATATGGTTTGCTTAGAAGATGACACTCTGTCCTTGCATTTCAAGTTGTGATGATTCAATAGGGATACTGTGGAGAGATCTATGTGATTGAGATGTCAGGAGGGAATGCTCCATCTCTGCTCTGCCCAACTGATCCCAATCTCATCCATTATGAGTCTTTCCTGACCACTTTCTATATCTGTGTGTACATAAGATGTCCTGGTGTGTCTGGCCAAGCAAGGTCAGGACTGTTTGGGATGCTCCCGGTCTATTACTTTGTAATCTGATATCCTTACGCAAACTTCATCTGTTTTGATTTAAAAAGTTTTCAATTGATATAAAATTATAACCCTTCACTCTCCCTTGCATCTTTCCAGCACTTCACAGGTATCCTTACTCCAAGTTTCCCATATCACCCACCAATCTTAAGTTGATATTCTCTTTTTCTTTGATTATTATTTTTGTATGTGTTATAGTGTTTATATATCGATATATTGCAATGTTTATATATATATGTATATATCTTGCTGAGTATTGTGTTTTAATACATACCACATATGTGTATCTATGTATATGGAATATACACATATGTACACATATACAGATATATGAATAACTACAGGAAAGTGTCTCTGGACACAGTAGGGCAGACACATATATGAACTCCACAAGAGGTTGTGACTGCATGCCCTAGCCCTGTGCATGCTCAAGCTAGAGAAAATCCTAGCATGGGGACTGGAGGTGGACATGAAGTCCTACCCCTTGCCAGGTAGTATAGACAATTGATAACTATTCAGAGGAGAGTCAGTTTTAGGAGTGTTGTTACTAGTAAATTGACTAAGGCCCAGCAGAAAGTGACACATCCAAAGATCTATTTGCATTATGCCATTGGCCGAAACCTGCAGGACCCTATGTGTAAATCATGTGTTCAGTTTCTCCATCTGAGATTGACACCAGTGCTCAGTTGAGCTGCTTTGCAACTTCTACTTCTACAACACCTTGAACTAGACATTGAATTCTCTTGTAGGGAAAAAGTGCAGTCAAGGCTATTCTGTCAGAAGTGGTATTTTATATAAAATCCTCCCTTCTGCTCACTTGTTTCCTTCTTCAGGCCTCATCACCTCCTCTCCAGGAAGAACACAGCTAGAATGAGCACTTCATTGATCCTCAGAAGGGAGTAAAATTTACTTTTCACTCACAGGGGTCTCAGGTACAGAAATTAGAGACGAATCGTCCTTAAATTTCCCATGCTGCTCCTAAACAACTTCTAATGTTGAAGAGTTCAAGAATCAGAGAGGGGAGATGATGATGATAAGAACACAGAGCCAGGAAGGTGCTGAGACAAAAAAAAAAAAAACAAAAAAACAAAGAGCTTTTGGTCTCTAAGCTTCCACAATAGAAGAGGAATCAGTTACTCACTGGTTGTGGAGTCTGTGCATGAAGTGCAGTTTCTTGTTGAGTTAACTAGAGAAGGGGACAGGAGAGGGAGAAAGTTCATCAGAGGCTGTCTGCCTTCCCCTTAAGGAAAGTGTTTTAAATTTGGACAGTAACCACCACCCACTCCACCTCTTAGTGCTGAGCCTGTAGAGTTATAGGATGACATTTAGTGGATTGCTTCTAGGTGTTGGCTCTCTCCTTGGATTTCAAGTTGTGATGATTCATAGGAATGCTGTGGGAAGATCTATGTGAGCAAGAGTTCAGGAGCATGCTCCATCTCTGCTCTGCCCAAAATGATACGATCCTCATCCCTAATGAATCTGTCCTGACAAATATTTATATCTGCTTCTATACATAGATATCCCAGTGTGGATGAAAAATCATATAAGTAGTTTTTGGGAGACTCCCTGTCTGTTATTTTGTATTCTGATATCAAGTCCCAAATTCCATGTTTTTTTTACAAAAGGTTTCCAGTTGAAATGTAATTATTTCCCTTTCCCCTCCCGTTCCTCTCTCCAGTCCCTCCCAGCAACTCTTCCTCCAAGCTTTCTCATATCCCCACACCACTCTTAAATTGATAGCCTCTTTCTCATTGAAAATTATTGTTATGTGTACGTCTAAAGATATGCATATTCACATGTATATGTACACATGTCATATATATACATACATATATACATACATGTACATATATATCACATATGCACACACACATATACAATGTAGCACACAAACGTGATATAAGAACTCACAGCATTCCTTCTCTGTAGCTCTCAATGCTACTTTCTCTCTGTCATCAATTGGAGGATTCTGAGACATGGCTTCAGGATTTCATTAGTCACATGATATGAGATATATATGAAGTTCTCTTACCTGTGACAGGAAGGTGCAAGGGGTCACTTGGAGTGGACCACACATGGGAAGAGTTCCTGAAAGAACCATAGCATCTATAGTTCCCTGCCTGGACCACAGGACCAAGATGGAAGTTGGCCTGGAATGTCCCATTGTGGTTCTGCACTGAAGGCAGCCCATGTCCCTCTGGTACCCCTTCCCTGGACAGATGGAACATTTCAAACTGAAGGTTAGAGACGCAGGATAAGGTCATGTTCTCTCCTGACATCACCACAGGGCCCATCAGGGCTGACAGAGAAGGTTTCTTGTATAAACCTGGAAGAAAAGAGGAAGAGAGAGTTAGTTAGTTACCAGTGTTCATTCACTTCTCAGTGTTCCCTCTACCTTCTTATTCTTTGATCTCTCTCTGCCTTTTCCCATCTCCCTCTCTCTATTTCTCCTCTCCTGTCTTTCTCTCCTTCTCTCTCTTTATTTCTATGTTACCATCTTTAGTCCATGACATCAATCTGTACTCAAATATTTTTGCCAATTTTTGTTAAATGACATTTTCTGCCTCTATTTGCATGGGTTCATACCATCTGCTTTATAAAGTTTGCTTTTATGAGCATAATTAATTTTATCTAGCAATCAACTTCATTACGAAATATTCCTATGCATACAAAATATATGTTTATGTTTGTTTTAAGTTTTGAAATTGAAGTATATATCATCTAATGTTTTTAAAAATTGTTATGTATATAATTATAGATGTATAATATTAACCATATTAAGGCTAGTATTCTTTATTGCCCTTCAACTTCCAATAATCACTTTCATTATACTAATTGGTCTTCTGTATATTTCAATTTTTCCAATTGTTTTGCAAGTCAATGCGTTCAATTAGAGTTACTCTTGATTTTGTTTTAATTGGCATACCAAGTAACAGTCTTAATTACAACATGCTCATACAGCTCTTTTTGTTTATTTTTTCTCCTCTTCCTTCCCTTGTACAGCATTGCTGATCTCTTTCCTCCCTTCATTTCTTCCTCAATGGTCATACATCTTTCATTACTTTCCCATCCCTCTCTATTAAATTTTTCTTCCTCTCATGGTCACTTGCTAATTTCATGACCTATAACTTTGCCATCTTATGTTTAATAAAAATCTAGATTCTAATATCATCCTGTTTTTCATTCTTGTATCCCTTTACATATCTGTGTTAATTAATCTCTCTTCAAAGTACAGAATATTCCATGAATGTGTATATTTCTCTTGAACAATGGCCATGATCATATTCCCTCTCTTGTTCTTCTTAGTGTGTGTACTGCTCAAATGTGATTTGTCATCTACCTCAGAAGTACTTAGTTCAGAATTTGTTTTTTTTTTGCTTTTACCTTTATAAGAGTTCTACCAAGAGAGTCAGACATATCATGTGTCTGACAAGCTCTGTCTTGACATATTTAATATCTGCTATAATTTTCTATCTCTACTTTCAAAGTTTCCATTCAGGCTTCTGTCTTTTTGTAGTTTTTCTCTTAACACACATTCCATGTTTAATAATTCACAATCCTTTCTGGGTTTGACTTGTGTGAAGGCATAAGGATTCATTAATAACCAGCCCAATTATGTATTTGGACTCAGGTCAGATACTTGATCTGTCTGGCTCTCTTGACAGACTTCTTATAGAGGTAGAAGTCAAAAATTTTCTGAATGTTAGTAGAAAGACTTCATTCTCTCTGGTTCATATTATGCTCACCCAATCGCCATTTTTTGTTTATCTCTACTTATGACTACTTTGCACCTTCCTGTATCTATGCTTTATGTTATAACCAAGGGTCTATTCTTGTATATTTCTTTTCATTGTCTATACCAGTAAAATACTCAACAAGGTTGCCTTCATGTAAATTTCCCACACTCATTTTCTTGTGACCTCACACAGCTTTTAGTGTATAGAATATTTTTCTGTATTACAAAGAGAATGAAAAGTGTGTATGCACCCTCTTACCTGTGATCTTTATATCAATGGGGTCACTAGAGTCTGACCACTCATATGGTGAGTGTTTGTAAGAACCGTAGCATTTGTAAGTTCCAGCATGGTCAGGTGTAACAGGAGCTATTGAGAATTTGGCCTGGGAACCCCCAAGATGATGTTCTGCAGAAAGCTGGAAAGAGTCTTTGATTGTTCCATTTTCATGTGATGTCAAAATGAAGGATTCAAACACAATCTCTGAATGACACTCCAGTGTCACTTTCTCTCCTAAATCCACCAGGGGAGTTTGTAAGGCCAAAAGGAAAGGCTTCCTGTAGATTCCTAAGAATAAAGAAATTGTATGAACATGATCAAAATCCCTGTGTCCTTGAAGACCTATGGTTCCCCCACAATTAGTCTTTCCTTCCTGTTAGTGCTCCAGTGCATTTGTTCTTGTCTATTTCAACTCTGGACACAGACTCCTCCATCCTTCTGTGTCCATTTCCTACTTATGTGACTCTAGGTTTATCACAATATTTTCCCACTGGCTTGTTGCAAGAATGTGTCTTTTAAACCCTCTTTTTTCATAGGCCCTATTGTCTTTTTCTAAGACTGGAAAGTGCAGGAAACATCACAGTCTTCACACCAGGCTACTTTATATTTCCTTTTTATGCTACTTTGGATAAAGTATAATCCTTGGCAGAATGAAGGAATTAGTATTGAACATGGTTATCAGGGAAACACTTCTAGCTCTCACTGTGGTTCAAACCTCTGTAAGGCATTCCTGATCTAGAATAATGAACATTGTTTCCTCCCAACATGTTGATGAATTACCATCCTGAATTTACTGCTCTCAGGGCATCCCTTCCATGCTTCTAAATTTGCCCTTGACATGGGTTCCAATATTATTTTCCAATTGCTAACATAACAAATTACCACAAATTTCATTCTTAAAAAGAATGCAAGTATTGTGGAGATCAGAAATCTGAAAAGCCCAAATGGCATAAATCAGGTTTCTTCAGGGATAGTAACTACTGAAATCCCTAGGAAAGTATCCATTTTTTTTGCCTTCCAGCTTCTAGAGCCTCATGCATTCCTTGACACTTGGACCCTTCCACCATGTTCAGAGTTTGAGACAGGGTGTCTCCCTCATGATGATTTGTTTTGCCCACAGATGAATTTTTCCCTATTTTGTTACATAAACCCTTGTAGTTCTACAGACCTGGAATAATTCAGGATAGTCTTGCATCCTGATATCAACTTGTTAAGATCTGAGTTCCATCTTCTAGCCCAAATTTTCCTTGATTTCTTTAAT
This sequence comes from Peromyscus nudipes, assembly GCA_902168325.1. Lineage (NCBI taxonomy): Eukaryota > Metazoa > Chordata > Mammalia > Rodentia > Cricetidae > Peromyscus > Peromyscus nudipes. Next base: position 3,300 of record CABHPH010015042.1, on the reverse strand, counting down.
ACACAGGAAGCCTTAGGGACTAGAGAAATCAGGATCTTGTATATCTTATTATGCCCAGAACATTATATATTTCTCTGTGATGACTATTCCTTTATAAGTCCAAACTTCTTACTAACACTGAAAATTTCAGGGTTGGGAGATTTGGGGAAATAAAAGGTACTCAAAACATCATCTCTAACCTGAAATTATGATCTTCCCAGGGTCACTGTGGGCTGAAATTTTATAAGGGTAATGATATTTAAAACCATAGCATCTGTATTTCCCTGCATGTGCTGATGTCACAGGATCCAAGAGAAATTTCTTCTGGAATGGTCTTCCCGGGATCTGAGGGATAGGATTGCCATGTTCTTTGTACAACTTGAATGCGTAATTGTTACTGTAAAAGTCACATCAAAGTTCCACATGCTGTCACAAAGGAACAATATGGCTTGGCCAGGCAGAGAGTGAAGGCTTGTCATGACTTCCTGCAGAGGAATGCACAGAGAAAATATTTAATGATGCTCTCTCATCCCTGAGAGCTAAGACTCCAATTTTCTCTTCTTTGTGGTCCTTTGTATAACACTATTCTCTGAATTGATACATCCCTGCTTCAATGTAACAGTCTGAGATATTCAGGAGATTCAGAAAGTAAAGAAACTTTCTATGTCATGGAAAGGTGAAGCATTCAAGTTTCATCAGTGGCCCTTCCCAGTTCTATAGAAAGAGTAAGAAACTGGACCAGCTGAGCACTGATTGTTATTGTCTAAGAGCTGTTGGGCTGCCTGCAAGGTGTGCACTAAGCTCCAGGGTTTTGGCTTCATGATAATCACTCATATTGGGGTGTGCTTTAAGGAAGGTTTGAGTCACCCTTGCTTCTGTGAGTAACCCGTAATTCATACTGCTATCAGCAACCTAATAAACTGATCTATTCACAGTTATGCTTTGGCTCAATCTCTGTTTGGTGTGCCATGGATTTCTTTCATGAGTTGAGTAGATTTGTATGTGTTGTACACAATAGGGTCATTTTGCAGTGATGAGTGTGAAAGACTGTGGTTTTTTGAATAAGTCATGGTCCCCATTCACTCATGTGTTTTAATGCACAGCACATAGGGAATGTCACTAATAAAAAGTTATGTCCTCATTGGAGTAGGTGTGGCCTTGTTGGAGGAAGTGTGTCACTGTGGATGCACGCTTTGTGGTCTAGTATGCTCAAGCTATTAACAGTGTGAAACACAGTCTCCTTCTTCTGCCAGTGGATCAAAATGAAGAAATTAACATCATGACTGCCTATACACTGCTAGGTTTTCTACCATGATTTTAATGAACTAAAACTCTAAGCTGTAAGTCAGCCCAAATCAGATGTTTTCCTTTATTAGAAATTCCATGGTCGTGGTGTCTCTTCACAGCAATAGAAACCCTAAGACAAAGACTGTAAGTGTTATCCAACATACCATATTTATGATATATCTTTCATGTTAAGATATTCTAACTGAGAATTTTGAGTTTGGAATCCTGTAGTAAATTTCATCATGAAAATATTATAATTTAAAAAGAAATTACACCAGAAGTGTAGCAGGAAAGGTTAGTGTGATTGAGATGATAGATCACAATTGATGCCACTAAGGGAGATAATAATGGCAGTTATTGATTCACCAACTCTAGAAATCTATTAATGTTCTGATGAGAAGTATATCATGAATATTCCAAAAGTCATGGATGATGGAGAGATAGCCGCCAGGACCACAGAATTGAGAAGATCTATAACAATGATGAAGAATGAGTCTTTTGAACTACTTTGCCCCTCATGTACTTTTGTAAAAATTTTTATTCACAGAGTTTATACAGGGTCATGTTTCTACACTAAGAGTGATAAGCTAGAGGATGATAGATACTTCCTCCATCATTTCAAGGCTCCTTTTATGTGAAATATTGGGAGTCTAGTATAACTCAGCAACTTGTTTATTTGTATTTAGAATGGATTTGGACTCATAATTGCCAGACTCTGAATCTTGTTAATTCATCTGTATCCAGCTTTTGGATATTCCTGAGGAATGAGACCACAGCTAGTCTCTGTATTCACGACTATGTAGACTCCAGGCTATAGTACCAGTCAGCTCTGGTGGACATCTTGTAACACTGGCCACCCAGCAGTCATCATAGCCCCAGCCAGAGACTGTTCTTTATTGCAGAGTGTTCTGAGGCCTCTTAAAGCACCAGGAAGTACATCTCGCAACAGCATCTGATCTCAAAATACAGGAAGGAACCCAGCAGTACTACAGAAGCTGAGACCAAGTGCAGCCTGTCCAGAGTTGCAACAAGTTGTCCTGACTACTATCACCAGTTATACTAAATAGTAAAGGTCTATTTACCAACATGGCAGAGGAGTTCATTATTATTAGTGCACAGGCACCCAAGTGTAAGAGCATAAGCATTAAAATCAGAGATGAAAAACATTACAGAGAACAATGGTGAGACTCAAGAAGTAAACACAGAAGAAAGGGAGACCTATAAATCCCATGATGAATAATCCCCAGAGTGTTTTTCATTACAGAAGTATAAGAAACCACCAACAAAACCTGGGCAGATATCTGCTGCTCATGGACAGGCCAGAACAGTCAGAAGAATAGGTGAAGGCCATACCAGCAAGAACAGATAGGCTGCGCCCCACCACATGTAGCTCTCTAACTCAGTAGGTTCAGTTTCTCAAGACTCAATATGCTGCCACTGTTCTTGACCTACCATCCAGTGAAACTTTCATTCACCATATATGGGAAAACAACATATTCCATGATAAAGTCAAATTTGAACAATATCTGTCTCAAGATCCAGCCTTACAGAAATACTAGAAAGACATTTCCATCCCAATAACTTTAATTACACCAATGTAAAAACAGGAAATAAATAATTTCACAAGATTAAAGGCAAATAATGGAAGAACATGTATGTTCATATACTTTCCAACACCCACCCCGAGAGAGAGAGAGAGAGAGACAGAGACAGAGACAGAGACAGAGACAGAGACAGAGAGAATATCCCTACCACCACCAAAATAACAGGAATTAACAATCATTGGTCATTAATATTTTTCAATATTAATGGACACAATTCCTTAATAAAAAGATCCAGAGTAGCAGAAGAGTGTGAAAACAGGGCCCTTCCTTCTGTTGCATACAAGAAACACCCCTAAAATCGAAGATCAACATCACCTCATTATCTCAGAATAAAGCACTGTTCAAAATATTTCTAAGCAAATGGTTATAAGAAGCAGGCTGGGTTAGCCATTCTAGTATCTAACATAATAGACTTCTGTGGTGATTTGAA